>CAWVNZ010000386.1:0-65459 GCA_963930735.1 Dioctria linearis | reverse complement strand
CCAGGGATTGCCTTTTCTATAGTAAATTTGCAAAAAATAATTGTTTAGTGTCGCAAATTTTAATTACGCCATGGATTGCCTTTTTCTATAGTAAATTATTCAAAAAATAATTTTTTCTGTCACAAATATTAATTACGCCAGGGATTGCCTTTTCTATAGTAAATTTTGCAAAAAATAATTTTTTACTGTCGCAAATTTTAATTACGCCAGGGATTGCCTTTTCTATAGTAAATATTCAAAAAATAATTTTTTTACTGTCGCAAATTTTAATTACGCCAGGGATTGCCTTTTCTATAGTAAATTATTCAAAAAAATAATTGTTTAGTGTCGCAAATTTTAATTACGCCAGGGATTGCCTTTTCTATAGTAAATTACTCAAAAAATAATTTTTTTTCTGTCGCAAATTTTAATTACGCCAGGGATTGCCTTTTCTATAGTAAATTATTCAAAAATAATTGTTTAGTGTCGCAAATTTAATTACGCCAGGGATTGCTTTCTATAGTAAATTATTCAAAAAATAATTTTTTTCTGTCGCAAATTTTAATTACGCCAGGTATTGCCTTTTCTATAGTAAATTATTCAAAAAATAATTTTTTACTGTCTCAAATTTTAATTACGCCAGGGATTGCCTTTTCTATAGTAAATTATTCAAAAATTCATTTTTTACTGTCTCAAATTTTAATTACGCCAGGGATTGCCTTTTCTATAGTAAATTATTCAAAAAATAATTTTTTCTGTCACAAATTTTAATTACACCAGGGATTGCCTTTTCTATAGTAAATTTTGCAAAAAATAATTTTTTACTGTCGCAAATTTTAATTACGCCAGGGATTGCCTTTTCTATAGTAAATTATTCAAAAATTAATTTTTTTCTGTCGCAAATTTTAATTACGCCAGGGATTGCCTTTTTCTATAGTAATTATTCAAAAAATAATTTTTTTACTGTCTCAAATTTTAATTACGCCAGGGATTGCCTTTTCTATAGTAAATTATTAAAAAATTCATTTTTTACTGTCTCAAATTTTAATTACGCCAGGGATTGCCTTTTCTATAGTAAATTATTCAAAAATTCATTTTTTACTGTCTCAAATTTTAATTACGCCCAGGGATTGCCTTTTCTATAGTAAATTATTCAAAAATTCATTTTTTACTGTCGCAAATTTTAATTACGCCAGGGATTGCCTTTTCTATAGTAAATTATTCAAAAAATAATTTTTTTCTGTCGCAAATTTTAATTACGCCAGGGATTGCCTTTTCTAATAGTAAATTATTCAAAAAATAATTTTTTACTGTTGCAAATTATAATTTCGCCAGGGATTGCCTTTTCTATAGTAAATTATTCCAAAAAATAATTTTTTTACTGTTTGCAAATTTTAAATACGCCAGGGATTGCCTTTTGTATAGTAAATTATTCAAAAAATAATTTTTTTCTGTCGCAAATTTTAATTACGCCAGGGATTGCCTTTTCTATAGTAAATTATTCAAAAAATAATTTTATACTGTCGCAAATTTTAATTACGCCAGGATTGCCTTTTCTATAGTAAATTTTGCAAAAAATAATTTTTTTACTGTCGCAAATTTTAATTACGCCAGGGATTGCCTTTTCTATAGTAAATTATTCAAAAATTCATTTTTTACTGTCTCAAATTTTAATTACGCCAGGGATTGCCTTTTCTATAGTAAATTATTCAAAAAATATTTTTTCTGTCACAAATTTTAATTACGCCAGGGATTGCCTTTTCTATAGTAAATTTTGCAAAAAATAATTTTTTACTGTCGCAAATTTTAATTACGCCAGGGATTGCCTTTTCTATAGTAAATTATTCAAAAATTCATTTTTTACTGTCGCAAATTTTAATTAACGCCAGGATTGCCTTTTCTATAGTAAATTATTCAAAACATAATTGTTTAGTGTCGCAAATTTTAATTACGCCAGGGATTGCCTTTTCTATAGTAAATTTTCCAAAAAATAATTTTTTACTGTCGCAAATTTTAATTACGCCAGGGATTGCCTTTTCTATAGTAAATTAATCAAAAATTCATTTTTTACTGTCGCAAATTTTAATTACGCCAGGGATTGCCTTTTCTATAGTAAATTATTCAAAAAATAATTGTTTAGTGTCGCCAAATTTTAATTACGCCAGGGATTGCCTTTTCTATAGTAAATTATTTCAAAAAATAATTTTTTCTGTCGCAAATTTTAATTACGCCAGGGATTGCCTTTTCTATAGTAAATTATTCAAAAAATAATTTTTTACTGTTGCAAATTTTAATTACGCCAGGGATTGCCTTTTCTATAGTAAATTTTGCAAAAATTAATTTTTTACTGTCTCAAATTTTAATTACTCCAGGGATTGCCTTTTCTATAGTAAATTTTGCAAAAAATAATTGTTTAGTGTCTCAATTTTTAACTACGCCAGGGATTGCCTTTTCTATAGTAAATTATTCAAAAATTCATTTTTTTACTGTCTCAAATTTTAATTACGCCAGGGATTGCCTTTTCTATAGTAAATTATTCAAAAAATAATTTTTTACTGTCTCAAATTTTAATTACGCCAGGGATTGCCTTTTCTATAGTAAATTATTAAAAAATTCATTTTTACTGTCTCAAATTTTAATTACGCCAGGGATTGCCTTTTCTATATGTAAATTATTCAAAAATTCATTTTTTACTGTCTCAAATTTTAATTACGCCAGGGATTGCCTTTTCTATAGTAAATTATTCAAAAATTCATTTTTTACTGTCGCAAATTTTAATTACGCCAGGGATTGCCTTTTCTATAGTAAATTATTCAAAAAACTAATTGTTTAGTGTCGCAAATTTTAATTACGCCAGGGATTGCCTTTTCTATAGTAAATTATTCAAAAAATAATTTTTTTCTGTCGCAAATTTTAATTACGCCAGGGATTGCCTTTTCTATAGTAAAATATTCAAAAAATAATTTTTTACTGTTGCAAATTATAATTACGCCAGGGATTGCCTTTTCTATAGTAAATTATTCAAAAAATAATTTTTTACTGTTGCAAATTTTAAATACGCCAGGGATTGCCTTTTGTATAGTAAATTATTCAAAAAATAATTTTTTTCTGTCGCAAATTTTAATTACGCCAGGGATTGCCTTTTCTATAGTAAATTATTCAAAAATAATTTTAACTGTCGCAAATTTTAATTACGCCAGGGATTGCCTTTTCTATAGTAAATTTTGCAAAAAATAATTTTTACTGTCGCAAATTTTAATTACGCCAGGGATTGCCTTTTCTATAGTAAATTATTCAAAAATTCAATTTTTTACTGTCGCAAATTTTAATTACGCCAGGGATTGCCTTTTCTATAGTAAATTATTCAAAAAATAATTGTTTAGTGTCGCAAAATTTTAATTACGCCAGGGATTGCCTTCTCTATAGTAAATTATTCAAAAAATAATTTTTTTTCTGTCGCAAATTTTAATTACGCCAGGGATTGCCTTTTCTATAAGTAAATTATTCAAAAAATAATTTTTAACTGTCGCAAATTTTAATTACGCCAGGGATTGCCTTTTCTATAGTAAATTTTGTAAAAACTAATTATTTACTGTCGCAAATTTTAATTACGCCAGGGATTGCCTTTTCTATAGTAAATGTTGCAAAAAATAATTGTTTAGTGTCGCAAATTTTAATTACGCCAGGGATTGCCTTTTCTATAGTAAATTATTCAAAAAATAATTTTTTCTGTCACAAATTTTAATTACGCCCAGGGATTGCCTTTTCTATAGTAAATTATTCAAAAATTCATTTTTTACTGTCTCAAATTTTTAATTACGCCAGGGATTGCCTTTTTCTATAGTAAATTATTCAAAAATTCATTTTTTACTGTCTCAAATTTTTAATTACGCCAGGGATTGCCTTTTTCTATAGTAAATTATTCAAAAAATATTTTTTTCTGTCACAAATTTAATTACGCCAGGGATTGCCTTTTCTATAGTAAATTTTGCAAAAAATAATTTTTTACTGTCGCAAATTTTAATTACGCCAGGGATGCCTTTTTCTATAGTAAATTATTCAAAAATTCATTTTTTACTGTCGCAAATTTTAAATTACGCCAGGGATTGCCTTTTCTATAGTAAATTATTCAAAACATAATTGTTTAGTGTCGCAAATTTTAATTACGCCAGGGACTGCCTTTTCTATGGTAAATTTTCCAAAAAATAATTTTTTACTGTCGCAAATTTTAATTACGCCAGGGATTGCCTTTTCTATAGTAAATTATTCAAAAATTCATTTTTTACTGTCGCAAATTTTAATTACGCCAGGGATTGCCTTTTCTATAGTAAATTATTCAAAAAATAATTGTTTAGTGTCGCAAATTTTAATTACGCCAGGGATTGCCTTTTCTATAGTAAATTATTCAAAAAATAATTTTATTTCTGTCGCAAATTTTAATTACGCCAGGGATTGCCTTTTCTATAGTAAATTATTCAAAAAATATTTTTTACTGTTGCAAATTTTAATTACGCCAGGGATTGCCTTTTCTATAGTAAATTTTTCAAAAATTAATTTTTTACTGTCTCAAATTTTAATTACGCCAGGGATTGCCTTTTCTATAGTAAATTTTGCAAAAAATAATTGTTTAGTGTCTCAAATTTTAACTACGCCAGGGATTGCCTTTTCTATAGTAAATTATTCAAAAATTCATTTTTTTACTGTCTCAAATTTTAATTACGCCAGGGATTGCCTTTTCTATAGTAAATTATTCAAAATTCATTTTTTACTGTCTCAAATTTTAATTACGCCAGCGATTGCCTTTTCTATAGTAAATTATTCAAAAATTCATTTTTTACTGTCGCAAATTTTAATTACGCCAGGGATTGCCTTTTCTATAGTAAATTTTGCAAAAAATAATTTTTTACTGTCGCAAATTTTAATTACGCCAGGGATTGCCTTTTTCTATAGTAAATTATTCAAAAAATAATTTTTTACTTTCGCAAATTTTAATTACGCCAGGGATTGCCCTTTTCTATAGTAAATTTTGCAAAAAATAATTGTTTAGTGTCGCAAATTTTAATTACGCCAGGGATTGCCTTTTCTATAGTAAATTATTCAAAAAATAATTTTTTCTGTCACAAATTTTAATTACGCCAGGGATTGCCTTTTCTATAGTAAATTTTGCAAAAAATAATTTTTTACTGTCGCAATTTTAATTACGCCAGGGATTGCCTTTTCTATAGTAAATTATTCAAAAATTCATTTTTTACTGTCTCAAATTTTAATTACGCCAGGGATTGCCTTTTCTATAGTAAATTATTCAAAAAATAATTTTTTTACTGTTGCAAATTTTAATTACGCCAGGGATTGCCTTTTCTATAGTAAATTTTGCAAAAATTAATTTTTTACTGTCTCAAATTTTAATTACGCCAGGGACTGCCTTTTCTATAGAAAATTTTGCAAAAAATAATTGTTTAGTGTCTCAAATTTTAACTACGCCAGGGATTGCCTTTTCTATAGTAAATTATTCAAAAATTCATTTTTTACTGTCTCAAAGTTTTTAATTACGCCAGGGATTGCCTTTTCTATAGTATATTATTCAAAAATTCATTTTTTACTGTCTCAAATTTTAATTACGCCCAGCGATTGCCTTTTCTATAGTAAATTATTCAAAAATTCATTTTTTACTGTCGCAAAATTTTAATTACGCCAGGGATTGCCTTTTCTATAGTAAATTTTGCAAAAAATAATTTTTTACTGTCGCAAATTTTAATTACGCCAGGGATTGCCTTTTCTATAGTAAATTATTCAAAAAATAATTTTTTACTTTCGCAAATTTTAATTACGCCAGGGATTGCCTTTTCTATAGTAAATTTTGCAAAAAATAATTGTTTAGTGTCAGAAATTTTAATTACACCAGGGATTGCCTTTTCTATAGTAAATTTTGCAAAAAATAATTTTTTACTGTCGCAAATTTTAATTACGCCAGGGATTGCCTTTTCTATAGTAAATTATTCAAAAATTAAATTTTTTCTGTCGCAAATTTTAATTACGCCAGGGATTGCCTTTTCTATAGTAAATTATTCAAAAAAATAATTTTTTACTGTCTCAAATTTTAATTACGCCAGGGATTACCTTTTCTATAGTAAATTATTAAAAAATTCATTTTTACTGTCTCAAATTTTAATTACGCCAGGGATTGCCTTTTCTATAGTAAATTATTCAAAAATTCATTTTTTACTGTCTCAAATTTTAATTACGCCAGGATTGCCTTTTCTATAGTAAATTATTCAAAAAATAATTTTTTTCTGTCGCAAATTTTAATTACGCCAGGGATTGCCTTTTCTATAGTAAATTATTCAAAAAATAATTTTTTACTGTTGCAAATTATAATTACGCCAGGGATTGCCTTTTCTATAGTAAATTATTCAAAAAATAATTTTTTACTGTTGCAAATTTTAAATACGCCAGGGATTGCCTTTTGTATAGTAAATTATTCAAAAAATAATTTTTTTCTGTCGCAAATTTTAATTACGCCAGGGATTGCCTTTTTCTATAGTAAATTATTCAAAAAATAATTTTATACTGTCGCAAATTTTAATTACGCCAGGGATTGCCTTTTCTATAGTAAATTTTGCAAAAAATAATTTTTTTACTGTCGCAAATTTTAATTACGCCAGGGATTGCCTTTTCTATAGTAAATTATTCAAAAATTCATTTTTTACTGTCGCAAATTTTAATTACGCCAGGGATTGCCTTTTCTATAGTAAATTATTCAAAAAATAATTGTTTAGTGTCGCAAATTTTAATACGCCAGGGATTGCCTTCTCTATAGTAAATTATTCAAAAAATAATTTTTTTCTGTCGCAAATTTTAATTACGCCAGGGATTGCCTTTTCTATAGTAAATTATTCAAAAAATAATTTTTTACTGTCGCAAATTTTAATTACGCCAGGGATTGCCTTTTCTATAGTAAAATTTTGTAAAAAATAATTATTTACTGTCGCAAATTTTAATTACGCCAGGGATTGCCTTTTTCTATAGTAAATGTTGCAAAAAATAATTGTTTAGTGTCGCAAATTTTAATTACGCCAGGGATTGCCTTTTCTATAGTAAATTATTCAAAAAATAATTTTTCTGTCACAAATTTTAATTACGCCAGGGATTGCCTTTTCTATAGTAAATTATTCAAAAATTCATTTTTTTACTGTCTCAAATTTTAATTACGCCAGGGATTGCCTTTTCTATAGTAAATTATTCAAAAATTCATTTTTTACTGTCTCAAATTTTAATTACGCCAGGGATTGCCTTTTCTATAGTAAATTATTCAAAAAATATTTTTTTCTGTCACAAATTTTAATTACGCCAGGGATTGCCTTTTCTATAGTAAATTTTGCAAAAAATAATTTTTTACTGTCGCAAATTTTAATTACGCCAGGGATTGCCTTTTCTATAGTAAATTATTCAAAAATTCATTTTTTACTGTCGCAAATTTTAATTACGCAGGGATTGCCCTTTTCTATAGTAAATTATTCAAAAAATAATTGTTTAGTGTCGCAAATTTAATTACGCCAGGGATTGCCTTTTCTATAGTAAATTTTCCAAAAAATAATTTTTTACTGTCGCAAATTTTAATTACGCCAGGGATTGCCCTTTTCTATAGTAAATTATTCAAAAATTCATTTTTACTGTCGCAAATTTTAATTACGCAGGGATTGCCTTTTCTATAGTAAATTATTCAAAAAATAATTGTTTAGTGTCGCAAATTTTAATTACGCCAGGGATTGCCTTTTCTATAGTAAATTATTCAAAAAATAATTTTTTTCTGTCGCAAATTTTAATTACGCCAGGGATTGCCTTTTCTATAGTAAATTATTCAAAAAATAATTTTTTACTGTCGCAAATTTTAATTACGCCAGGGATTGCCTTTTCTATAGTAAATTTTGCAAAAACTAATTTTTTACTGTCGCAAATTTTAATTACGCCAGGGATTGCCTTTTCTATAGTAAATGTTGCAAAAAATAATTGTTTAGTGTCGCAAATTTTAATTACGCCAGGGATTGCCTTTTCTATAGTAAATTATTCAAAAAATAATTTTTTCTGTCACAAATTTTAATTACGACAGGGATTGCCTTTTCTATAGTAAATTATTCAAAAATTCATTTTTTACTGTCTCAAATTTTAATTACGCCAGGGATTGCCCTTTCTATAGTAAATTATTCAAAAATTCATTTTTTACTGTCTCAAATTTTAATTACGCCAGGGATTGCCTTTTCTCTAGTAAATTATTCAAAAAATATTTTTTTCTGTCACAAATTTTAATTACGCCAGGGATTGCCTTTTCTATAGTAAATTTTGCAAAAAATAATTTTTTACTGTCGCAAATTTTAATTACGCCAGGGATTGCCTTTTCTATAGTAAATTATTCAAAAATTAATTTTTTTCTGTCGCAAATTTTAATTACGCCAGGGATTGCCTTTTCTATAGTAAATTATTCAAAAATTCATTTTTTACTGTCTCAAATTTTAATTACGCCAGGGATTGCCTTTTCTATAGTAAATTATTCAAAAATTAATTTTATACTGTCGAAAATTTTAAATACGCCAGGGATTGCCCTTTCTATAGTAAATTTTGCCAAAAATAATTTTTTATTGTCGCAAATTTTAATTACGCCAGGGATTGCCTTTTCTATAGTAAATTATTCAAAAAATAATTTTTTACTGTCGCAAATTTTAATTACGCCAGGGATTGCCTTTTCTATAGTAAATTATTCAAAAATTCATTTTTTATTGTCGCAAATTTTAATTACGCCAGGGATTGCCTTTTCTATAGTAAATTATTCAAAAACTAATTGTTTAGTGTCGCAAATTTTAATTACGCCAGGGATTGCCTTTTCTATAGTAAATTATTCAAAAAATAATTTTTTTCTGTCGCAAATTTTAATTACGCCAGGGATTGCCTTTTCTATAGTAAATTATTCAAAAAATAATTTTTTACTTTTGCAAATTATAATTACGCCAGGGATTGCCTTTTCTATAGTAAATTATTCAAAAAATAATTTTTTACTGTTGCAAATTTTAAATACGCCAGGGATTGCCTTTTGTATAGTAAATTATTCAAAAAATAATTTTTTTCTGTCGCAAATTTTAATTACGCCAGGGATTGCCTTTTCTATAGTAAATTATTCAAAAAATAATTGTTTAGTGTCGCAAATTTTAATTACGCCAGGGATTGCCTTTTCTATAGTAAATTATTCAAAAAATAATTTTTTTCTGTCGCAAAATTTAATTACGCCAGGGATTGCCTTTTCTATAGTAAATTATTCAAAAAATAATTTTTTACTGTCTCAAATTTTAACTACGCCAGGGATTGCCTTTTCTATAGTAAATTTTGCAAAAACTAATTTTTTACTGTCGCAAATTTTAATTACGCCAGGGATTGCCTTTTCTATAGTAAATGTTGCAAAAAATAATTGTTTAGTGTCGCAAATTTTAATTACGCCAGGGATTGCCTTTTCTATAGTAAATTATTCAAAAAATAATTTTTTCTGTCGCAAATTTTAATTACGCCAGGGATTGCCTTTTCTATAGTAAATTATTCAAAAATTCATTTTTTACTGTCTCAAATTTTAATTACGCCAGGGATTGGCTTTTCTATAGTAAATTATTCAAAAATTCATTTTTTACTGTCTCAAATTTTAATTACGCCAGGGATTGCCTTTTCTATAGTAAATTATTCAAAAAATATTTTTTTCTGTCACAAATTTTCATTACGCCAGGGATTGCCTTTTCTATAGTAAATTTTGCAAAAAATAATTTTTTACTGTCGCAAATTTTAATTACGCCAGGGATTGCCTTTTCTATAGTAAATTATTCAAAAATTAATTTTTTTCTGTCGCAAATTTTAACTACGCCAGGGATTTCCTTTCCTATAGTAAATTATTCAAAAAATAATTTTTTACTGTCTCAAATTTTAATTACGCCAGGGATTGCCTTTTCTATAGTAAATTATTCAAAAATTCATTTTTTACTGTCTCAAATTTTAATTACGCCAGGGATTGCCTTTTCTATAGTAAATTATTCAAAAATTAATTGTTTACTGTCTCAAATTTTAATTACGCCAGGGATTGCCTTTTCTATAGTAAATTATACAAAAAATAATTTTATACTGTCGCAAATTTTAATTACGCCAGGGATTGCCTTTTCTATAGTAAATTTTGCCAAAAATATTTTTTTACTGTCGCAAATTTTAATTACGCCAGGGATTGCCTTTTCTGTAGTAAATTATTCAAAAAATAATTTTTTACTGTCGCAAATTTTAATTACGCCAGGGATTGCCTTTTCTATAGTAAATTATTCAAAAATTCATTTTTTACTGTCGCAAATTTTAATTACGCCAGGGATTGCCTTTTCTATAGTAAATTATTCAAAAACTAATTGTTTAGTGTCGCAAATTTTAATTACGCCAGGGATTGCCTTTTCTATAGTAAATTATTCAAAAAATAATTTTTTTCTGTCGCAAATTTTAATTACGCCAGGGATTGCCTTTTCTATAGTAAATTATTCAAAAAATAATTTTTTACTTTTTCAAATTATAATTACGCCAGGGATTGCCTTTTCTATAGTAAATTATTCAAAAAATAATTTTTTACTGTTGCAAATTTTAAATACGCCAGGGATTGCCTTTTGTATAGTAAATTATTCAAAAAATAATTTTTTTCTGTCGCAAATTTTAATTACGCCAGGGATTGCCTTTTCTATAGTAAATTATTCAAAAAATAATTTTATACTGTCGCAAATTTTAATTTCGCCAGGGATTGCCTTTTCTATAGTAAATTTTGCAAAAAATAATTTTTTACTGTCGCAAATTTTAATTACGACAGGGATTGCCTTTTCTATAGTAAATTATTCAAAAATTCATTTTTTACTGTCGCAAATTTTAATTACGCCAGGGATTGCCTTTTCTATAGTAAATTATTCAAAAAATAATTGTTTAGTGTCGCAAATTTTAATTACGCCAGGGATTGCCTTTTCTATAGTAAATTATTCAAAAAATAATTTTTTTCTGTCGCAAAATTTAATTACGCCAGGGATTGCCTTTTCTATAGTAAATTATTCAAAAAATAATTTTTTACTGTCTCAAATTTTAACTACGCCAGGGATTGCCTTTTCTATAGTAAATTTTGCAAAAACTAATTTTTTACTGTCGCAAATTTTAATTACGCCAGGGATTGCCTTTTCTATAGTAAATGTTGCAAAAAATAATTGTTTAGTGTCGCAAATTTTAATTACGCCAGGGATTGCCTTTTCTATAGTAAATTATTCAAAAAATAATTTTTTCTGTCGCAAATTTTAATTACGCCAGGGATTGCCTTTTCTATAGTAAATTATTCAAAAATTCATTTTTTACTGTCTCAAATTTTAATTACGCCAGGGATTGGCTTTTCTATAGTAAATTATTCAAAAATTCATTTTTTACTGTCTCAAATTTTAATTACGCCAGGGATTGCCTTTTCTATAGTAAATTATTCAAAAAATATTTTTTTCTGTCACAAATTTTCATTACGCCAGGGATTGCCTTTTCTATAGTAAATTTTGCAAAAAATAATTTTTTACTGTCGCAAATTTTAATTACGCCAGGGATTGCCTTTTCTATAGTAAATTATTCAAAAATTAATTTTTTTCTGTCGCAAATTTTAACTACGCCAGGGATTTCCTTTCCTATAGTAAATTATTCAAAAAATAATTTTTTACTGTCTCAAATTTTAATTACGCCAGGGATTGCCTTTTCTATAGTAAATTATTCAAAAATTCATTTTTTACTGTCTCAAATTTTAATTACGCCAGGGATTGCCTTTTCTATAGTAAATTATTCAAAAATTAATTGTTTACTGTCTCAAATTTTAATTACGCCAGGGATTGCCTTTTCTATAGTAAATTATACAAAAAATAATTTTATACTGTCGCAAATTTTAATTACGCCAGGGATTGCCTTTTCTATAGTAAATTTTGCCAAAAATATTTTTTTACTGTCGCAAATTTTAATTACGCCAGGGATTGCCTTTTCTGTAGTAAATTATTCAAAAAATAATTTTTTAATGTCGCAAATTTTAATTACGCCAGGGACTGCCTTTTCTATAGTAAATTATTCAAAAATTCATTTTTTACTGTCGCAAATTTTAATTACGCCAGGGATTGCCTTTTCTATAGTAAATTATTCAAAAACTAATTGTTTAGTGTCGCAAATTTTAATTACGCCAGGGATTGCCTTTTCTATAGTAAATTATTCAAAAAATAATTTTTTTCTGTCGCAAATTTTAATTACGCCAGGGATTGCCTTTTCTATAGTAAATTATTCAAAAAATAATTTTTTACTGTTGCAAATTATAATTACGCCAGGGATTGCCTTTTCTATAGTAAATTATTCAAAAAATAATTTTTTACTGTTGCAAATTTTAAATACGCCAGGGATTGCCTTTTGTATAGTAAATTATTCAAAAAATAATTTTTTTCTGTCGCAAATTTTAATTACGCCAGGGATTGCCTTTTCTATAGTAAATTATTCAAAAAATAATTTTATACTGTCGCAAATTTTAATTACGCCAGGGATTGCCTTTTCTATAGTAAATTATTCAAAAACTAATTGTTTAGTGTCGCAAATTTTAATTACGCCAGGGATTGCCTTTTCTATAGTAAATTATTCAAAAAATAATTTTTTTCTGTCGCAAATTTTAATTACGCCAGGGATTGCCTTTTCTATAGTAAATTATTCAAAAAATAATTTTTTACTGTTGCAAATTATAATTACGCCAGGGATTGCCTTTTCTATAGTAAATTATTCAAAAAATAATTTTTTTCTGTCGCAAAATTTAATTACGCCAGGGATTGCCTTTTCTATAGTAAATTATTCAAAAAATAATTTTTTACTGTCTCAAATTTTAATTACGCCAGGGATTGCCTTTTCTATAGTAAATTTTGCAAAAACTAATTTTTTACTGTCGCAAATTTTAATTACGCCAGGGATTGCCTTTTCTATAGTAAATGTTGCAAGAAATAATTGTTTTGTGTCGCAAATTTTAATTACCCCAGGGATTGCCTTTTCTATAGTAAATTATTCAAAAAATAATTTTTTCTGTCGCAAATTTTAATTACGCCAGGGATTGCCTTTTCTATAGTAAATTATTCAAAAAATAATTTTTTACTGTCTCAAATTTTAATTACGCCAGGGATTGCCTTTTCTATAGTAAATTATTCAAAAATTCATTTTTTACTGTCTCAAATTTTAATTACGCCAGGGATTGCCTTTTCTATAGTAAATTATTCAAAAATTAATTGTTTACTGTCTCAAATTTTAATTACGCCAGGGATTGCCTTTTCTATAGTAAATTATTCAAAAAATAATTTTATACTGTCGCAAATTTTAATTACGCCAAGGATTGCCTTTTCTATAGTAAATTTTGCCAAAAATAATTTTTTACTGTCGCAAATTTTAATTACGCCAGGGATTGCCTTTTCTATAGTAAATTATTCAAAAAATAATTTTTTTACTGTCGCAAATTTTAATTACGCCAGGGATTGCCTTTTCTATAGTAAATTATTCAAAAAATAATTTTTTACTGTCGCAAATTTTAATTACTCCAGGGATTGCCTTTTCTATAGTAAATTATTCAAAAATTCATTTTTTACTGTCGCAAATTTTAATTACGCCAGGGATTGCCTTTTCTATAGTAAATTATTCAAAAACTAATTGTTTAGTGTCGCAAATTTTAATTACGCCAGGGATTGCCTTTTCTATAGTAAATTATTCAAAAATTAATTTTTTTCTGTCGCAAATTATAATTACGCCAAGGATTGCCTTTTCTATAGTAAATTATTCAAAAAATAATTTTTTACTGTTGCAAATTTTAAATACGCCAGGGATTGCCTTTTGTATAGTAAATTATTCAAAAAATAATTTTTTTCTGTCGCAAATTTTAATTACGCCAGGGATTGCCTTTTCTATAGTAAATTATTCAAAAAATAATTTTATACTGTCGCAAATTTTAATTACGCCAGGGATTGCCTTTTCTATAGTAAATTATTCAAAAAATAATTTTTTACTGTTGCAAATTATAATTACGCCAGGGATTGCCTTTTCTATAGTAAATTATTCAAAAAATAATTTTTTACTGTTGCAAATTTTAAATACGCCAGGGATTGCCTTTTGTATAGTAAATTATTCAAAAAATAATTTTTTTCTGTCGCAAATTTTAATTACGCCAGGGATTGCCTTTTCTATAGTAAATTATTCAAAAAATAATTTTATACTGTCGCAAATTTTAATTACGCCAGGGATTGCCTTTTCTATAGTAAATTATTCAAAAACTAATTGTTTAGTGTCGCAAATTTTAATTACGCCAGGGATTGCCTTTTCTATAGTAAATTATTCAAAAAATAATTTTTTTCTGTCGCAAATTTTAATTACGCCAGGGATTGCCTTTTCTATAGTAAATTATTCAAAAAATAATTTTTTACTGTTGCAAATTATAATTACGCCAGGGATTGCCTTTTCTATAGTAAATTATTCAAAAAATAATTTTTTTCTGTCGCAAAATTTAATTACGCCAGGGATTGCCTTTTCTATAGTAAATTATTCAAAAAATAATTTTTTACTGTCTCAAATTTTAATTACGCCAGGGATTGCCTTTTCTATAGTAAATATTGCAAAAACTAATTTTTTACTGTCGCAAATTTTAATTACGCCAGGGATTGCCTTTTCTATAGTAAATGTTGCAAGAAATAATTGTTTTGTGTCGCAAATTTTAATTACCCCAGGGATTGCCTTTTCTATAGTAAATTATTCAAAAAATAATTTTTTCTGTCGCAAATTTTAATTACGCCAGGGATTGCCTCTTCTATAGTAAATTATTCAAAAATTCATTTTTTACTGTCTCAAATTTTAATTACGCCAGGGATTGCCTTTTCTATAGTAAATTATTCAAAAATTAATTTTTGCTGTCTCAAATATTAATTACGCCAGGGATTGCCTTTTCTATAGTAAATTATTCAAAAAATATTTTTTTCTGTCACAAATTTTCATTACGCCAGGGATTGCCTTTTCTATAGTAAATTTTGCAAAAAATAATTTTTTACTGTCGCAAATTTTAATTACGCCAGGGATTGCCTTTTCTATAGTAAATTATTCAAAAATTAATTTTTTTCTGTCGCAAATTTTAATTACGCCAGGGATTTCCTTTTCTATAGTAAATTATTCAAAAAATAATTTTTTACTGTCTCAAATTTTAATTACGCCAGGGATTGCCTTTTCTATAGTAAATTATTCAAAAATTCATTTTTTACTGTCTCAAATTTTAATTACGCCAGGGATTGCCTTTTCTATAGTAAATTATTCAAAAATTAATTGTTTACTGTCTCAAATTTTAATTAAGCCAGGGATTGCCTTTTCTATAGTAAATTATTCAAAAAATAATTTTATACTGTCGCAAATTTTAATTACGCCAGGGATTGCCTTTTCTATAGTAAATTTTGCCAAAAATAATTTTTTACTGTCGCAAATTTTAATTACGCCAGGGATTGCCTTTTCTATAGTAAATTATTCAAAAAATAATTTTTTTACTGTCGCAAATTTTAATTACGCCAGGGATTGCCTTTTCTATAGTAAATTATTCAAAAAATAATTTTTTACTGTCGCAAATTTTAATTACTCCAGGGATTGCCTTTTCTATAGTAAATTATTCAAAAATTCATTTTTTACTGTCGCAAATTTTAATTACGCCAGGGATTGCCTTTTCTATAGTAAATTATTCAAAAACTAATTGTTTAGTGTCGCAAATTTTAATTACGCCAGGGATTGCCTTTTCTATAGTAAATTATTCAAAAATTAATTTTTTTCTGTCGCAAATTTTAATTACGCCAGGGATTGCCTTTTCTATAGTAAATTATTCAAAAAATAATTTTTTACTGTTGCAAATTATAATTACGCCAAGGATTGCCTTTTCTATAGTAAATTATTCAAAAAATAATTTTTTACTGTTGCAAATTTTAAATACGCCAGGGATTGCCTTTTGTATAGTAAATTATTCAAAAAATAATTTTTTTCTGTCGCAAATTTTAATTAGGCCAGGGATTGCCTTTTCTATAGTAAATTATTCAAAAAATAATTTTATACTGTCGCAAATTTTAATTACGCCAGGGATTGCCTTTTCTATAGTAAATTTTGCAAAAAATTATTTTTTACTGTCGCAAATTTTAATTACGCCAGGGATTGCCTTTTCTATAGTAAATTATTCAAAAAATAATTTTTTACTGTCGCAAATTTTAATTACGCCAGGGATTGCCTTTTCTATAATAAATTTTGCAAAAAATAATTGTTTAGTGTCGCAAATTTTAATTACGCCAGGGATTGCCTTTTCTATTGTAAATTATTGAAAAAATAATTTTTTCTGTCACAAATTTTAATTACGCCAGGAGTTACCTTTTCTATAGTAAATTTTGCAAAAAATAATTTTTTATTGTCGCAAATTTTAATTACGCCAGGGATTGCCTTTTCTATAGTAAATTATTCAAAAATTCATTTTTTACTGTCTCAAATTTTAATTACGCCAGGGATTGCCTTCTCTATAGTAAATTATTCAAAAAAATATTTTTTTCTGTCGCAAATTTTAATCACGACAGGGATTGCCTTTCTATAGTAAATTTTGCAAAAAATAATTGTTTAGTGTCTCAAATTTTAATTACGCCAGGGATTGCCTTTTCTATAGTAAATTATTCAAAAAATAATTTTTTACTGTTGCAAATTTTAAATACGCCAGGGATTGCCTTTTGTATAGTAAATTATTCAAAAAATAATTTTTTTCTGTCGCAAATTTTAATTAGGCCAGGGATTGCCTCTTCTATAGTAAATTATTCAAAAAATAATTTTATACTGTCGGAAATTTTAATTACGCCAGGGATTGCCTTTTCTATAGTAAATTTTGCAAAAAATAATTTTTTACTGTCGCAAATTTTAATTACGCCAGGGATTGCCTTTTCTATAGTAAATTTTGCAAAAAATAATTGTTTAGTGTCGCAAATTTTAATTACGCCAGGGATTGCCCTTTCTATAGTAAATTACTCAAAAAATAATTTTTTACTGTCGCAAATTTTAATTACGCCAGGGATTGCCTTTTCTATAGTAAATTTTGCAAAAATTAATTTTTTACTGTCGCAAATTTTAATTACGCCAGGGATTGCCTTTTCTATAGTAAATTATTCAAAAATTCATTTTTTACTGTCTCAAATTTTAATTACGCCAGGGATTGCCTTTTCTATAGTAAATTATTCAAAAAATTATTTTTTACTGTTGCAAATTATAATTACGCCAGGGATTGCCTTTTCTATAGTAAATTATTCAAAAAATAATTTTTTACTGTTGCAAATTTTAAATACGCCAGGGATTGCCTTTTGTATAGTAAATTATTCAAAAAATAATTTTTTTCTGTCGCAAATTTTAATTAGGCGAGGGATTGCCTTTTCTATAGTAAATTATTCAAAAAATAATTTTATACTGTCGCAAATTTTAATTACGCCAGGGATTGCCTTTTCTATAGTAAATTTTGCAAAAAATAATTTTTTACTGTCGCAAATTTTAATTACGCCAGGGATTGCCTTTTCTATAGTAAATTTTGCAAAAAATAATTGTTTAGTGTCGCAAATTTTAATTACGCCAGGGATTGCCCTTTCTATAGTAAATTACTCAAAAAATAATTTTTTAATGTCACAAATTTTAATTACGCCAGGGATTGCCTTTTCTATAGTAAATTTTGCAAAAACTAATTTTTTACTGTCGCAAATTTTAATTACGCCAGGGATTGCCTTTTCTATAGTAAATGTTGCAAAAAATAATTTTATACTGTGGCAAATTTTAATTACGCCAGGGATTGCCTTTTCTATAGTAAATTATTCAAAAAATAATTTTTTCTGTCACAAATTTTAATTACGCCAGGGATTGCCTTTTCTATAGTAAATTATTCAAAAATTCATATTTTACTGTCTCAAATTTTAATTACGCCAGGGATTGCCTTTTCTATAGTAAATTATTCAAAAATTCATTTTTTACTGTCGCAAATTTTAATTACGCCAGGGATTGCCTTTTCTATAGTAAATTATTCAAAAAATAATTGTTTAGTGTCGCAAATTTTAATTACGCCAGGGATTGCCTTTTCTATAGTAAATTTTGCCAAAAATAATTTTTTACTGTCGCAAATTTTAATTACGCCAGGGATTGCCTTTTCTATAGTAAATTATTCAAAAATTCATTTTTTACTGTCGCAAATTATAATTACGCCAGGGATTGCCTTTTCTATAGTAAATTATTCAAAAAATAATTTTTTTCTGTCGCAAAATTTAATTACGCCAGGGATTGCCTTTTCTATAGTAAATTATTCAAAAAATAATTTTTTACTGTCTCAAATTTTAATTACGCCAGGGATTGCCTTTTCTATAGTAAATTTTGCAAAAACTAATTTTTTACTGTCGCAAATTTTAATTACGCCAGGGATTGCCTTTTCTATAGTAAATGTTGCAAGAAATAATTGTTTTGTGTCGCAAATTTTAATTACCCCAGGGATTGCCTTTTCTATAGTAAATTATTCAAAAAATAATTTTTTCTGTCGCAAATTTTAATTACGCCAGGGATTGCCTTTTCTATAGTAAATTATTCAAAAATTCATTTTTTACTGTCTCAAATTTTAATTACGCCAGGGATTGCCTTTTCTATAGTAAATTATTCAAAAATTAATTTTTGCTGTCTCAAATTTTAATTACGCCAGGGATTGCCTTTTCTATAGTAAATTATTCAAAAAATATTTTTTTCTGTCACAAATTTTCATTACGCCAGGGATTGCCTTTTCTATAGTAAATTTTGCAAAAAATATTTTTTTATGTCGCAAATTTTAATTACGCCAGGGATTGCCTTTTCTATAGTAAATTATTCAAAAATTAATTTTTTCTGTCGCAAATTTTAATTACGCCAGGGATTTCCTTTTCTATAGTAAATTATTCAAAAAATAATTTTTTACTGTCTCAAATTTTAATTACGCCAGGGATTGCCTTTTCTATAGTAAATTATTCAAAAATTCATTTTTTACTGTCTCAAATTTTAATTACGCCAGGGATTGCCTTTTCTATAGTAAATTATTCAAAAATTAATTGTTTACTGTCTCAAATTTTAATTACGCCAGGGATTGCCTTTTCTATAGTAAATTATTCAAAAAATAATTTTATACTGTCGCAAATTTTAATTACGCCAGGGATTGCCTTTTCTATAGTAAATTTTGCCAAAAATAATTTTTTACTGTCGCAAATTTTAATTACGCCAGGGATTGCCTTTTCTATAGTAAATTATTCAAAAAATAATTTTTTTACTGTCGCAAATTTTAATTACGCCAGGGATTGCCTTTTCTATAGTAAATTATTCAAAAAATAATTTTTTACTGTCGCAAATTTTAGTTACTCCAGGGATTGCCTTTTCTATAGTAAATTATTCAAAAATTCATTTTTTACTGTCGCAAATTTTAATTACGCCAGGGATTGCCTTTTCTATAGTAAGTTATTCAAAAACTAATTGTTTAGTGTCGCAAATTTTAATTACGCCAGGGATTGCCTTTTCTATAGTAAATTATTCAAAAATTAATTTTTTTCTGTCGCAAATTTTAATTACGCCAGGGTTTGCCTTTTCTATAGTAAATTATTCAAAAAATAATTTTTTACTGTTGCAAATTATAATTACGCCAAGGATTGCCTTTTCTATAGTAAATTATTCAAAAAATAATTTTTTACTGTTGCAAATTTTAAATACGCCAGGGATTGCCTTTTGTATAGTAAATTATTCAAAAAATAATTTTTTTCTGTCGCAAATTTTAATTAGGCCAGGGATTGCCTTTTCTATAGTAAATTATTCAAAAAATAATTTTATACTGTCGCAAATTTTAATTACGCCAGGGATTGCCTTTTCTATAGTAAATTTTGCAAAAAATTATTTTTTACTGTCGCAAATTTTAATTACGCCAGGGATTGCCTTTTCTATAGTAAATTATTCAAAAAATAATTTTTTACTGTCGCAAATTTTAATTACGCCAGGGATTGCCTTTTCTATAGTAAATTTTGCAAAAAATAATTGTTTAGTGTCGCAAATTTTAATTACGCCAGGGATTGCCTTTTCTATTGTAAATTATTGAAAAAATAATTTTTTCTGTCACAAATTTTAATTACGCCAGGAATTGCCTTTTCTATAGTAAATTTTGCAAAAAATAATTTTTTATTGTCGCAAATTTTAATTACGCCAGGGATTGCCTTTTCTATAGTAAATTATTCAAAAATTCATTTTTTACTGTCTCAAATTTTAATTACGCCAGGGATTGCCTTCTCTATAGTAAATTATTCAAAAAAATATTTTTTTCTGTCGCAAATTTTAATCACGCCAGGGATTGCCTTCCTATAGTAAATTTTGCAAAAAATAATTGTTTAGTGTCTCAAATTTTAATTACGCCAGGGATTGCCTTTTCTATAGTAAATTATTCAAAAAATAATTTTTTACTGTTGCAAATTTTAAATACGCCAGGGATTGCCTTTTGTATAGTAAATTATTCAAAAAATAATTTTTTTCTGTCGCAAATTTTAATTAGGCCAGGGATTGCCTTTTCTATAGTAAATTATTCAAAAAATAATTTTATACTGTCGGAAATTTTAATTACGCCAGGGATTGCCTTTTCTATAGTAAATTTTGCAAAAAATAATTTTTTACTGTCGCAAATTTTAATTACGCCAGGGATTGCCTTTTCTATAGTAAATTTTGCAAAAAATAATTGTTTAGTGTCGCAAATTTTAATTACGCCAGGGATTGCCCTTTCTATAGTAAATTACTCAAAAAATAATTTTTTACTGTCACAAATTTTAATTACGCCAGGGATTGCCTTTCTATAGTAAATTTTGCAAAAACTAATTTTTTACTGTCGCAAATTTTAATTACGCCAGGGATTGCCTTTTCTATAGTAAATTATTCAAAAATTCATTTTTTACTGTCTCAAATTTTAATTACGCCAGGGATTGCCTTTTCTATAGTAAATTATTCAAAAAATTATTTTTTACTGTTGCAAATTATAATTACGCCAGGGATTGCCTTTTCTATAGTAAATTATTCAAAAAATAATTTTTTACTGTTGCAAATTTTAAATACGCTAGGGATTGCCTTTTGTATAGTAAATTATTCAAAAAATATTTTTTTTCTGTCGCAAATTTTAATCAGGCCAGGGATTGCCTTTTCTATAGTAAATTATTCAAAAAATAATTTTATACTGTCGCAAATTTTAATTACGCCAGGGATTGCCTTTTCTATAGTAAATTTTGCAAAAAATAATTTTTTACTGTCGCAAATTTTAATTACGCCAGGGATTGCCTTTTCTATAGTAAATTTTGCAAAAAATAATTGTTTAGTGTCGCAAATTTTAATTACGCCAGGGATTGCCCTTTCTATAGTAAATTACTCAAAAAATAATTTTTTAATGTCACAAATTTTAATTACGCCAGGGATTGCCTTTTCTATAGTAAATTTTGCAAAAACTAATTTTTTACTGTCGCAAATTTTAATTACGCCAGGGATTGCCTTTTCTATAGTAAATGTTGCAAAAAATAATTTTATACTGTGGCAAATTTTAATTACGCCAGGGATTGCCTTTTCTATAGTAAATTATTCAAAAAATAATTTTTTCTGTCACAAATTTTAATTACGCCAGGGATTGCCTTTTCTATAGTAAATTATTCAAAAATTCATATTTTACTGTCTCAAATTTTAATTACGCCAGGGATTGCCTTTTCTATAGTAAATTATTCAAAAATTCATTTTTTACTGTCGCAAATTTTAATTACGCCAGGGATTGCCTTTTCTATAGTAAATTATTCAAAAAATAATTGTTTAGTGTCGCAAATTTTAATTACGCCAGGGATTGCCTTTTCTATAGTAAATTTTGCCAAAAATAATTTTTTACTGTCGCAAATTTTAATTACGCCAGGGATTGCCTTTTCTATAGTAAATTATTCAAAAATTCATTTTTTACTGTCGCAAATTTTAATTACGCCAGGGATTGCCTTTTCTATAGTAAATTATTCAAAAAATAATTGTTTAGTGTTGCAAATTCTAATTACGCCAGGGATTGCCTTTTCTATAGTAAATTATTCAAAAAATAATTTTTTTCTGTCGCAAATTTTAATTACGCCAGGGATTGCCTTTTCTATAGTAAATTATTCAAAAATTCATTTTTTACTGTCTCAAATTTTAATTACGCCAGGGATTGCCTTTTCTATAGTAAATTATTCAAAAATTCATTTTTTACTGTCTCAAATTTTAATTACGCCAGGGATTGCCTTTTCTATAGTAAATTATTCAAATAATATTTTTTTCTGTCACAAATTTTCATTACGCCAGGGATTGCCTTTTCTATAGTAAAATTTGCAAAAAATGATTTTTTACTGTCGCAAATTTTAATTACGCCAGGGATTGCCTTTTCTATAGTAAATTATTCAAAAATTAATTTTTTTCTGTCGCAAATTTTAATTACGCCAGGGATTTCCTTTTCTATAGTAAATTATTCAAAAAATAATTTTTCACTGTCTCAAATTTTAATTACGCCAGGGATTGCCTTTTCTATAGTAAATTATTCAAAAATCATTTTTTACTGTCTCAAATTTTAATTACGCCAGGGATTGCCTTTTCTATAGTAAATTATTCAAAAATTAATTGTTTACTGTCTCAAATTTTAATTACGCCAGGGATTGCCTTTTCTATAGTAAATTATTCAAAAAATAATTTTATACTGTCGCAAATTTTAATTACGCCAGGGATTGCCTTTTCTATAGTAAATTTTGCCAAAAATAATTTTTTACTGTCGCAAATTTTAATTACGCCAGGAATTGCCTTTTCTATAGTAAATTATTCAAAAAATAATTTTTTACTGTCGCAAATTTTAATTACGCCAGGGATTGCCTTTTCTATAGTAAATTATTCAAAAAATAATTTTTTACTGTCGCAAATTTTAATTACTCCAGGGATTGCCTTTTCTATAGTAAATTATTCAAAAATTCATTTTTTACTGTCGCAAATTTTAATTACGCCAGGGATTGCCTTTTCTATAGTAAATTATTCAAAAACTAATTGTTTAGTGTCGCAAATTTTAATTACGCCAGGGATTGCCTTTTCTATAGTAAATTATTCAAAAGTTAATTTTTTTCTGTCGCAAATTTTAATTACGCCAGGGATTGCCTTTTCTATAGTAAATTATTCAAAAAATAATTTTTTACTGTTGCAAATTATAATTACGCCAGGGATTGCCTTTTCTATAGTAAATTATTCAAAAAATAATTTTTTACTGTTGCAAATTTTAAATACGCCAGGGATTGCCTTTTGTATAGTAAATTATTCAAAAAATAATTTTTTTCTGTCGCAAATTTTAATTAGGCCAGGGATTGCCTTTTCTATAGTAAATTATTCAAAAAATAATTTTATACTGTCGCAAATTTTAATTACGCCAGGGATTGCCTTTTCTATAGTAAATTTTGCAAAAAATAATTTTTTACTGTCGCAAATTTTAATTACGCCAGGGATTGCCTTTTCTATAGTAAATTTTGCAAAAAATAATTGTTTAGTGTCGCAAATTTTAACTACGCCAGGGATTGCCCTTTCTATAGTAAATTACTCAAAAAATAATTTTTTACTGTCACAAATTTTAATTACGCCAGGGATTGCCTTTTCTATAGTAAATTTTGCAAAAACTAATTTTTTACTGTCGCAAATTTGAATTACGCCAGGGATTGCCTTTTCTATAGTAAATGTTGCAAAAAATAATTTTATACTGTGGCAAATTTTAATTACGCCAGGGATTGCCTTTTCTATAGTAAATTATTCAAAAAATAATTTTTTCTGTCACAAATTTTAATTACGCCAGGGATTGCCTTTTCTATAGTAAATTATTCAGAAATTCATATTTTACTGTCTCAAATTTTAATTACGCCAGGGATTGCCTTTTCTATAGTAAATTATTCAAAAATTCATTTTTTACTGTCGCAAATTTTAATTACGCCAGGGATTGCCTTTTCTATAGTAAGTTATTCAAAAAATAATTGTTTAGTGTCGCAAATTTTAATTACGCCAGGGATTGCCTTTTCTATAGTAAATTTTGCCAAAAATAATTTTTTACTGTCGCAAATTTTAATTACGCCAGGGATTGCCTTTTCTATAGTAAATTATTCAAAAATTCATTTTTTACTGTCGCAAATTTTAATTACGCCAGGGATTGCCTTTTCTATAGTAAATTATTCAAAAAATAATTGTTTAGTGTCGCAAATTCTAATTACGCCAGGGATTGCCTTTTCTATAGTAAATTATTCAAAAAATAATTTTTTTCTGTCGCAAATTTTAATTACGCCATGGATTGCCTTTTCTATAGTAAATTATTCAAAAATTCATTTTTTACTGTCTCAAATTTTAATTACGCCAGGGATTGCCTTTTCTATAGTAAATTATTCAAAAATTCATTTTTTACTGTCTCAAATTTTAATTACGCCAGGGATTGCCTTTTCTATAGTAAATTTTGCAAAAAAAAATTGTTTAGTGTCGCAAATTTTAATTACGCCAGGGATTGCCTTTTCTATAGTAAATTATTCAAAAATTCATTTTTTACTGTCTCAAATTTTAATTACGCCAGGGATTGCCTTTTCTATAGTAAATTATTCAAAAAATAATTTTTTACTGTCGCAAATTTTAATTACGCCAGGGATTGCCTTTTCTATAGTAAATTTTGCAAAAAATAATTTTTTACTGTCGCAAATTTTAATTACGCCAGGGATTGCCTTTTCTATAGTAAATTATTCAAAAATTAATTTTTTTCTGTCGCAAATTTTAATTACGCCAGGGTTTGCCTTTTCTATAGTAAATTATTCAAAAAATAATTTTATACTGTCGCAAATTTTAATTACGCCAGGGATTGCCTTTTCTATAGTAAATTATTCAAAAATTCATTTTTTACTGTCTCAAATTTTAATTACGCCAGGGATTGCCTTTTCTATAGTAAATTATTCAAAAATTCATTTTTTACTGTCTCAAATTTTAATTACGCCAGGGATTGCCTTTTCTATAGTAAATTATTCAAAAAATAATTTTTTACTGTCGCAAATTTTAAACACGCCAGGGATTGCCTTTTCTATAGTAAATTTTGCAAAAAATAATTTTTTCTGTCACAAATTTTAATTACGCCAGGGATTGCCTTTTCTATAGTAAATTATTCAAAAATTAATTTTTTTCTGTCGCAAATTTTAATTACGCCAGGGATTGCCTTTTCTATAGTAAATTATTCAAAAAATAATTTTATACTGTCGCAAATTTTAATTACGCCAGGGATTGCCTTTTCTATAGTAAAATTTGCAAAAAATAATTTTTTACTGTCGCAAATTTTAATTACGCCAGGGATTGCCTTTTCTATAGAAAATTTTGCAAAAAATAATTTTTTACTGTCGCAAATTTGAATTACGCCAGGGATTGCCTTTTCTATAGTAAATTATTCAAAAAATAATTTTATACTGTCGCAAATTTTAATTACGCCGGGGATTGCCTTTTCTATAGTAAATTATTCAAAAAATAATTTTATACTGTCGCAAATTTTAATTACGCCAGGGATTGCCTTTTCTATAGTAAATTATTCAAAAAATAATTTCATACTGTCGCAAATTTTAATTACGCCAGGGATTGCCTTTTCTATAGTAAATTATTCAAAAAATAATTTTATACTGTCGCAAATTTTAATTACGCCAGGGATTGCCTTTTCTATAGTAAATTATTCAAAAAATAATTTTTTTCTGTCTCAAATTATAATTACGTCAGGGATTGCCTTTTCTATAGTAAATTATTCAAAAATTCATTTTTTACTGTCTCAAATTTTAATTACGCCAGGGATTGCCTTTTCTGTAGTAAATTATTCAAAAATTCATTTTTTACTGTCTCAAATTTTAATTACGCCAGGGATTGCCTTTTCTATAGTAAATTTTGCAAAAAATAATTGTTTAGTGTCGCAAATTTTAATTACGCCAGGGATTGCCTTTTCTATAGTAAATTATTCAAAAATTCATTTTTTACTGTCTCAAATTTTAATTACGCCAGGGATTGCCTTTTCTATAGTAAATTTTGCAAAAAATAATTGTTTAGTGTCTCAAATTTTAATTACGCCAGGGATTGCCTTTTCTATAGTAAATTATTCAGAAATTCATTTTTTACTGTCTCAAATTTTAATTACGCCAGGGATTGCCTTTTCTATAGTAAATTATTCAAAAAATAATTTTTTACTGTTGCAAATTTTAATTACGCCAGGGATTGCCTTTTCTATAGTAAATTTTGCAAAAAATAATTTTTTACTGTCGCAAATTTTAATTACGCCAGGGATTGCCTTTTCTATAGTAAATTATTCAAAAACTAATTGTTTAGTGTCGCAAATTCTAATTACGCCAGGGATTGCCTTTTCTATAGTAAATTATTCAAAAAATAATTTTTATCTGTCGCAAATTTTAATTACGCCAGGGATTGCCTTTTCTATAGTAAATTATTCAAAAATTCATTTTTTACTGTCTCAAATTTTAATTACGCCAGGGATTGCCTTTTCTATAGTAAATTATTCAAAAATTCATTTTTTACTGTCTCAAATTTTAATTACGCCAGGGATTGCCTTTTCTATAGTAAATTTTGCAAAAAATAATTGTTTAGTGTCGCAAATTTTAATTACGCCAGGGATTGCCTTTTCTATAGTAAATTATTCAAAAATTCATTTTTTACTGTCTCAAATTTTAATTACGCCAGGGATTGCCTTTTCTATAGTAAATTATTCAAAAAATAATTTTTTACTGTCGCAAATTTTAATTACGCCAGGGATTGCCTTTTCTATAGTAAATTTTGCAAAAAATAATTTTTTACTGTCGCAAATTTTAATTACGCCAGGGATTGCCTTTTCTATAGTAAATTATTCAAAAATTAATTTTTTTCTGTCGCAAATTTTAATTACGCCAGGGTTTGCCTTTTCTATAGTAAATTATTCAAAAAATAATTTTATACTGTCGCAAATTTTAATTACGCCAGGGATTGCCTTTTCTATAGTAAATTATTCAAAAATTCATTTTTTACTGTCTCAAATTTTAATTACGCCAGGCATTGCCTTTTCTATAGTAAATTATTCAAAAAATAATTTTTTACTGTCGCAAGTTTTAATTACGCCAGGGATTGCCTTTTCTATAGTAAATTTTGCAAAATTAATTTTTTACTGTCGCAAATTTAAAATACGCCAGGGATTGTCTTTTCTATAGTAAATTTTGCAAAAAATAATTTTTTACTGTTGCAAATTTTAAATACGCCAGGGATTGCCTTTTCTATAGTAAATTATTCAAAAAATAATTTCTTACTGTCGCAAATTTTAATTACGCCAGGGATTGCCTTTTCTATAGTAAATTATTCAAAAAATAATTTTATACTGTCGCAAATTTTAATTACGCCAGGGATTGCCTTTTCTATAGTAAATTATTCAAAAAATAATTTTATACTGTCGCAAATTTTAATTACGCCAGGGATTGCCTTTTCTATAGTAAATTTTGCAAAAAATAATTTTTTAATGTCGCAAATTTTAATTACGCCAGGTATTGCCCTTTCTATAGTAAATTATTCAAAAAATAATTTTATACTGTCGCAAATTTTAATTACGCCAGGGATTGCCTTTTCTATAGTAAATTATTCAAAAAATAATTTTTTTCTGTCTCAAATTATAATTACGCCAGGGATTGCCTTTTCTATAGTAAATTATTCAAAAATTCATTTTTTACTGTCTCAAATTTTAATTACGCCAGGGATTGCCTTTTCTGTAGTAAATTATTCAAAAATTCATTTTTTACTGTCTCAAATTTTAATTACGCCAGGGATTGCCTTTTCTATAGTAAATTTTGCAAAAAATAATTATTTAGTGTCGCAAATTTTAATTAGGCCAGGGATTGCCTTTTCTATAGTAAATTATTCAAAAATTCATTTTTTACTGTCTCAAATTTTAATTACGCCAGGGATTGCCTTTTCTATAGTAAATTTTGCAAAAAATAATTGTTTAGTGTCTCAAATTTTAATTACGCCAGGGATTGCCTTTTCTATAGTAAATTATTCAAAAATTCATTTTTTACTGTCTCAAATTTTAATTACGCCAGGGATTGCCTTTTCTATAGTAAATTATTCAAAAAATAATTTTTTACTGTCGCAAATTTTAATTACGCCAGGGATTGCCTTTTCTATAGTAAATTTTGCAAAAAATAATTTTTTACTGTCGCAAATTTTAATTACGCCAGGGATTGCCTTTTCTATAGTAAATTATTCAAAAACTAATTGTTTAGTGTCGCAAATTCTAATTACGCCAGGGATTGCCTTTTCTATAGTAAATTATTCAAAAAATAATTTTTATCTGTCGCAAATTTTAATTACGCCAGGGATTGCCTTTTCTATAGTAAATTATTCAAAAATTCATTTTTTACTGTCTCAAATTTTAATTACGCCAGGGATTGCCTTTTCTATAGTAAATTATTCAAAAATTCATTTTTTACTGTCTCAAATTTTAATTACGCCAGGGATTGCCTTTTCTATAGTAAATTTTGCAAAAAATAATTGTTTAGTGTCGCAAATTTTAATTACGCCAGGGGATTGCCTTTTCTATAGTAAATTATTCAAAAATTCATTTTTTACTGTCTCAAATTTTAATTACGCCAGGGATTGCCTTTTCTATAGTAAATTATTCAAAAAATAATTTTTTACTGTCGCAAATTTTAATTACGCCAGGGATTGCCTTTTCTATAGTAAATTTTGCAAAAAATAATTTTTTACTGTCGCAAATTTTAATTACGCCAGGGATTGCCTTTTCTATAGTAAATTATTCAAAAATTAATTTTTTTCTGTCGCAAATTTTAATTACGCCAGGGTTTGCCTTTTCTATAGTAAATTATTCAAAAAATAATTTTATACTGTCGCAAATTTTAATTACGCCAGGGATTGCCTTTTCTATAGTAAATTATTCAAAAATTCATTTTTTACTGTCTCAAATTTTAATTACGCCAGGGATTGCCTTTTCTATAGTAAATTATTCAAAAATTCATTTTTTACTGTCTCAAATTTTAATTACGCCAGGGATTGCCTTTTCTATAGTAAATTATTCAAAAAATAATTTTTTACTGTCGCAAATTTTAAATACGCCAGGGATTGCCTTTTCTATAGTAAATTTTGCAAAAAATAATTTTTTCTGTCACAAATTTTAATTACGCCAGGGATTGCCTTTTCTATAGTAAATTATTCAAAAATTAATTTTTTTCTGTCGCAAATTTTAATTACGGCAGGGATTGCCTTTTCTATAGTAAATTATTCAAAAAATAATTTTATACTGTCGCAAATTTTAATTACGCCAGGGATTGCCTTTTCTATAGTAAATTATTCAAAAACTAATTGTTTAGTGTCGCAAATTCTAATTACGCCAGGGATTGCCTTTTCTATAGTAAATTATTCAAAAAATAATTTTATCTGTCGCAAATTTTAATTACGCCAGGGATTGCCTTTTCTATAGTAAATTATTCAAAAATTCATTTTTTACTGTCTAAAATTTTAATTACGCAGGGATTGCCTTTTCTATAGTAAATTATTCAAAAATTCATTTTTTACTGTCTCAAATTTTAATTACGCCAGGGATTGCCTTTTCTATAGTAAATTTTGCAAAAAATAATTGTTTAGTGTCGCAAATTTTAATTACGCCAGGGATTGCCTTTTCTATAGTAAATTATTCAAAAATTCATTTTTTACTGTCTCAAATTTTAATTACGCCAGGGATTGCCTTTTCTATAGTAAATTATTCAAAAAATAATTTTTTACTGTCGCAAATTTTAATTACGCCAGGGATTGCCTTTTCTATAGTAAATTTTGCAAAAAATAATTTTTTACTGTCGCAAATTTTAATTACGCCAGGGATTGCCTTTTCTATAGTAAATTATTCAAAAATTAATTTTTTTCTGTCGCAAATTTTAATTACGCCAGGGTTTGCCTTTTCTATAGTAAATTATTCAAAAAATAATTTTATACTGTCGCAAATTTTAATTACGCCAGGGATTGCCTTTTCTATAGTAAATTATTCAAAAATTCATTTTTTACTGTCTCAAATTTTAATTACGCCAGGGATTGCCTTTTCTATAGTAAATTATTCAAAAATTCATTTTTTACTGTCTCAAATTTTAATTACGCCAGGGATTGCCTTTTCTATAGTAAATTATTCAAAAAATAATTTTTTACTGTCGCAAATTTTAAATACGCCAGGGATTGCCTTTTCTATAGTAAATTTTGCAAAAAATAATTTTTTCTGTCACAAATTTTAATTACGCCAGGGATTGCCTTTTCTATAGTAAATTATTCAAAAATTAATTTTTTTCTGTCGCAAATTTTAATTACGGCAGGGATTGCCTTTTCTATAGTAAATTATTCAAAAAATAATTTTATACTGTCGCAAATTTTAATTACGCCAGGGATTGCCTTTTCTATAGTAAAATTTGCAAAAAATAATTTTTTACTGTCGCAAATTTTAATTACGCCAGGGATTGCCTTTTCTATAGTAAATTATTCAAAAAATAATTTTTTACTGTCGCAAATTATAATTACGCCAGGGATTGCCTTTTCTATAGTAAATTATTCAAAAAATAATTTTTTACTGTCGCAAGTTTTAATTACGCCAGGGATTGCCTTTTCTATAGTAAATTTTGCAAAAATTAATTTTTTACTGTCGCAAATTTAAAATACGCCAGGGATTGTCTTTTCTATAGTAAATTTTGCAAAAAATAATTTTTTACTGTTGCAAATTTTAAATACGCCAGGGATTGCCTTTTCTATAGTAAATTATTCAAAAAATAATTTCTTATTGTCGCAAATTTTAATTACGCCAGGGATTGCCTTTTCTATAGTAAATTATTCAAAAAATAATTTTATACTGTCGCAAATTTTAATTACGCCAGGGATTGCCTTTTCTATAGTAAATTATTCAAAAATTCATTTTTACTGTCTCAAATTTTAATTACGCCAGGGATTGCCTTTTCTATAGTAAATTATTCAAAAATTCATTTTTTACTGTCTCAAATTTTAATTACGCCAGGGATTGCCTTTTCTATAGTAAATTTTGCAAAAAATAATTGTTTAGTGTCGCAAATTTTAATTACGCCAGGGATTGCCTTTTCTATAGTAAATTATTCAAAAATTCATTTTTTACTGTCTCAAATTTTAATTACGCCAGGGATTGCCTTTTCTATAGTAAATTTTGCAAAAAATAATTGTTTAGTGTCTCAAATTTTAATTACGCCAGGGATTGCCTTTTCTATAGTAAATTATTCAAAAATTCATTTTTTACTGTCTCAAATTTTAATTACGCCAGGGATTGCCTTTTCTATAGTATATTATTCAAAAAATAATTTTTTACTGTCGCAAATTTTAATTACGCCAGGGATTTCCTTTTCTATAGTAAATTTTGCAAAAAATAATTGTTTAGTGTCGCAAATTTTAATTACGCCAGGGATTGCCTTTTCTATAGTAAATTATTCAAAAATTCATTTTTTACTGTCGCAAATTTTAATTACGCCATGTATTGCCTTTTCTATAGTAAATTATTCAAAAAATAATTTTTTACTGTCTCAAATTTTAATTACGCCAGGGATTGCCTTTTCTATAGTAAATTATTCAAAAAATAATTTTTTACTGTCTCAAATTTTAATTACGCCAGGGATTACCTTTTCTATAGTAAATTATTCAAACAATAATTTTATACTGTCGCAAATTTTAAATACGCCAGGGATTGCCTTTTCTTTTATAAATTTTGCAAAAAATAATTTTTTACTGTTGCAAATTTTATATACGCCAGGGATTGCCTTTTCTATAGTAAATTATTCAAAAAATATTTTTTTTCTGTCACAAATTTTAATTACGCCAGGGATTGCCTTTTCTATAGTAAATTATTCAAAAAATAATTTTTTACTGTCGCAAATTTTAATTACGCCAGGGATTGCCTTTTCTATAGTAAAATTTGCAAAAAATAATTGTTTAGTGTCGCAAATTTTAATTACGCCAGGGATTGCCTTTTCTATAGTAAATTATTCAAAAAATAATTTTTTCTGTCACAAATTTTAATTACGCCAGGGATTGCCTTTTCTATAGTAAATTATTCAAAAAATAATTTTATACTGTCGCAAATTTTAAATACGCCAGGGATTGCCTTTTCTATAGTAAATTTTGCAAAAAATAATTTTTTACTGTTGCCAATTTTAAATACGCCAGGGATTGCCTTTTCTATAGTAAATTATTCAAAAAATAATTTTTTACTGTCGCAAATTTTAATTACGTCAGGGATTGCCTTTTCTACAGTAAATTATTCAAAAAATAATTTTTTACTGTTGCAAATTTTAAATACGCCAGGGATTGCCTTTTCTATAGTAAATTATTCAAAAAATAATTTTTTACTGTCGCAAATTTTAATTACGCCAGGGATTGCCTTTTCTATAGTAAATTATTCAAAAAATAATTTTATACTGTCGCAAATTTTAATTACGCCAGGGATTGCCTTTTCTATAGTAAATTATTCAAAAAATAATTTTATACTGTCGCAAATTTTAAATACGCCAGGCATTGCCTTTTCTATAGTAAATTTTGCAAAAAATAATTTTTTACTGTTGCAAATTTTAAATACGCGAGGGATTGCCTTTTCTATAGTAAATTATTCAAAAAATAATTTTTTACTGTCGCAAATTTTAATTACGCCAGGGATTGCCTTTTCTATAGTAAATTATTCAAAAAATAATTTTTTACTGTCTCAAATTTTAATTACGCCAGGGATTGCCTTTTCTATAGTAAATTATTCAAAAAATAATTTTTTACTGTCTCTAATTTTAATTACGCCAGGGATTGCCTTTTCTATAGTAAATTATTCAAAAAATAATTTTTTACTGTCGCAAATTTTAATTACGCCAGGGATTGCCTTTTCTATAGTAAATTTTGCAAAAATAATTGTTTAGTGTCGCAAATTTTAATTACGCCAGGGATTGCCTTTTGTATAGTAAATTATTCAAAAAATAATTTTTTTTGTCACAAATTTTAATTACGCCGGGGATTGCCTTTTCTGTAGTAAATTATTCAAAAATTAATTTGTTTGCTGTATACTGTTTGTATACTGTCGCAAATTTTAATTACGCCAGGGATTTCCTTTTCTATAGTAAATTTTGCAAAAAATAATTGTTTAGTGTCGCAAATTTTAATTACGCCAGGGATTGCCTTTTCTATAGTAAATTATTCAAAAATTCATTTTTTACTGTCGCAAATTTTAATTACGCCATGTATTGCCTTTTCTATAGTAAATTATTCAAAAAATAATTTTTTACTGTCTCAAATTTTAATTACGCCAGGGATTGCCTTTTCTATAGTAAATTATTCAAAAAATAATTTTTTACTGTCTCAAATTTTAATTACGCCAGGGATTACCTTTTCTATAGTAAATTATTCAAACAATAATTTTATACTGTCGCAAATTTTAAATACGCCAGGGATTGCCTTTTCTTTTATAAATTTTGCAAAAAATAATTTTTTACTGTTGCAAATTTTATATACGCCAGGGATTGCCTTTTCTATAGTAAATTATTCAAAAAATATTTTTTTCTGTCACAAATTTTAATTACGCCAGGGATTGCCTTTTCTATAGTAAATTATTCAAAAAATAATTTTTTACTGTCGCAAATTTTAATTACGCCAGGGATTGCCTTTTCTATAGTAAAATTTGCAAAAAATAATTGTTTAGTGTCGCAAATTTTAATTACGCCAGGGATTGCCTTTTCTATAGTAAATTATTCAAAAAATAATTTTTTCTGTCACAAATTTTAATTACGCCAGGGATTGCCTTTTCTATAGTAAATTATTCAAAAAATAATTTTATACTGTCGCAAATTTTAAATACGCCAGGGATTGCCTTTTCTATAGTAAATTTTGCAAAAAATAATTTTTTACTGTTGCCAATTTTAAATACGCCAGGGATTGCCTTTTCTATAGTAAATTATTCAAAAAATAATTTTTTACTGTCGCAAATTTTAATTACGTCAGGGATTGCCTTTTCTACAGTAAATTATTCAAAAAATAATTTTTTACTGTTGCAAATTTTAAATACGCCAGGGATTGCCTTTTCTATAGTAAATTATTCAAAAAATAATTTTTTACTGTCGCAAATTTTAATTACGCCAGGGATTGCCTTTTCTATAGTAAATTATTCAAAAAATAATTTTATACTGTCGCAAATTTTAATTACGCCAGGGATTGCCTTTTCTATAGTAAATTATTCAAAAAATAATTTTATACTGTCGCAAATTTTAAATACGCCAGGCATTGCCTTTTCTATAGTAAATTTTGCAAAAAATAATTTTTTACTGTTGCAAATTTTAAATACGCGAGGGATTGCCTTTTCTATAGTCAATTATTCAAAAAATAATTTTTTACTGTCGCAAATTTTAATTACGCCAGGGATTGCCTTTTCTATAGTAAATTATTCAAAAAATAATTTTTTACTGTCTCAAATTTTAATTACGCCAGGGATTGCCTTTTCTATAGTAAATTATTCAAAAAATAATTTTTTACTGTCTCTAATTTTAATTACGCCAGGGATTGCCTTTTCTATAGTAAATTATTCAAAAAATAATTTTTTACTGTCGCAAATTATAATTACGCCAGGGATTGCCTTTTCTATAGTAAATTATTCAAAAAATAATTTTTTACTGTCGCAAGTTTTAATTACGCCAGGGATTGCCTTTTCTATAGTAAATTTTGCAAAAATTAATTTTTTACTGTCGCAAATTTTAAATACGCCAGGGATTGCCTTTTCTATAGTAAATTTTGCAAAAAATAATTTTTTACTGTTGCAAATTTTAAATACGCCAGGGATTGCCTTTTCTATAGTAAATTATTCAAAAAATAATTTTTTACTGTCGCAAATTTTAATTACGCCAGGGATTGCCTTTTCTATAGTAAATTTTGCAAAAAATAATTGTTTAGTGTCGCAAATTTTAATTACGCCAGGGATTGCCTTTTGTATAGTAAATTATTCAAAAAATAATTTTTTTTGTCACAAATTTTAATTACGCCGGGGATTGCCTTTTCTGTAGTAAATTATTCAAAAATTAATTTTTTTCTGTCACATATTTTAATTACGCCAGGGATTGCCTTTGGTATAGTAAATTATTCAAAAATTCATTTTTTACTGTCTCAAATTTTAATTACGCCAGGGATTGCCTTTTCTATAGTAAATTTTGCAAAAAATAATTATTTATTGTCGCAAATTTTAATTACGCCAGGGATTGCCTTTTCTATAGTAAATTATTCAAAAAATAATTTTTTACTGTCGCAAATTTTAATTACGCCAGGGATTGCCTTTTCTATAGTAAATTTTGCAAAAACTAATTTTTTACTGTCGCAAATTATAATTACGCCAGGGATTACCTTTTCTATAGTAAATTATTCAAAAATTAATTTTTTTCTGTCGCAAGTTTTAATTACGCCAGGGATTGCCTTTTCTATAGTAAATTTTGCAAAAATTAATTTTTTACTGTCGCAAATTTTAAATACGCCAGGGATTGCCTTTTCTATAGTAAATTTTGCAAAAAATAATTTTTTACTGTTGCAAATTTTAAATACGCCAGGGATTGCCTTTTCTGTAGTAAATTATTCAAAAAATAATTTTTTACTGTCGCAAATTTTAATTACGCCAGGGATTGCCTTTTCTATAGTAAATTTTGCAAAAAATAATTGTTTAGTGTCGCAAATTTTAATTACGCCAGGGATTGCCTTTTGTATAGTAAATTATTCAAAAAATAATTTTTTTTGTCACAAATTTTAATTACGCCGATGATTGCCTTTTCTGTAGTAAATTATTCAAAAATTAATTTTTTTCTGTCGCAAATTTTAATTACGCCAGGGATTGCCTTTGGTATAGTAAATTATTCAAAAATTCATTTTTTACTGTCTCAAATTTTAATTACGCCAGGGATTGCCTTTTCTATAGTAAATTTTGCAAAAAATAATTATTTAGTGTCGCAAATTTTAATTACGCCAGGGATTGCCTTTTCTATAGTAAATTATTCAAAAAATAATTTTTTACTGTCGCAAATTTTAATTACGCCAGGGATTGCCTTTTCTATAGTAAATTTTGCAAAAACTAATTTTTTACTGTCGCAAATTATAATTACGCCAGGGATTACCTTTTCTATAGTAAATTATTCAAAAATTAATTTTTTTCTGTCGCAAATTTTAATTACGACAGGGATTGCCTTGTCTATAGTAAATTATTCAAAAATTCATTTTTTACTGTCTCAAATTTTAATTACGCCAGGGATTGCCTTTTCTATAGTAAATTTTGCAAAAAATAATTATTTAGTGTCGCAAATTTTAATTACGACAGGGATTGCCTTTTCTATAGTAAATTATTCAAAAAATAATTTTTTACTGTCGCAAATTTTAATTACGCCAGGGATTGCCTTTTCTATAGGAAATTTTGCAAAAACTAATTTTTTACTGTCGCAAATTTTAATTACGCCAGGGATTGCCTTTTCTATAGTAAATTATTCAAAAATTCATTTTTTACTGTCTCAAATTTTAATTACGCCAGGGATTGCCTTTTCTATAGTAAATTTTGCAAAAAATAATTGTTTAGTGTCGCAAATTTTAACTACGCCAAGGATTGCCTTTTCTATAGTAAATTATTCAAAAAATAATTTTTTCTGTCACAAATTTTAATTACGCCAGGGGTTGCCTTTTCTATAGTAAATTATTCAAAAATTCATTTTTTACTGTCTCAAATTTTAATTACGCCAGGGATTGCCTTTTCTATAGTAAATTATTCAAAAATTCATTTTTTACTGTCGCAAATTTTAATTACGCCAGTGATTGCCTTTTCTATAGTAAATCATTCAAAAATTAATTTTATACTGTCGCAAATTTTAATTATGCCAGGGACTGCCTTTTCTATAGTAAATTTTGCAAAAAATAATTGTTTAGTGTCGCAAATTTTAATTACGCCAGGGATTGCCTTTTCTATAGTAAATTATTCAAAAAATAATTTTTTCTGTCACAAATTTTAATTACGCCAGGGATTGCCTTTTCTATAGTAAATTATTCAAAAAATAATTTTATGCGACCGTAAAAAATTGCCTTTTCTATAGTAAAATTTGCAAAAAATAATTGTTTAGTGTCGCAAATTTTAATTACGCCAGGGATTGCCTTTTCTATAGTAAATTATTCAAAAATTAATTTTTTACTGTCGCAAATTTTAATTACGCCAGGGATTGCCTTTTCTATAGTAAATTTTGCAAAAACTAATTTTTTACTGTCGCAAATTATAATTACGCCAGGGATTACCTTTTCTATAGTAAATTATTCAAAAATTAATTTTTTTCTGTCGCAAGTTTTAATTACGCCAGGGATTGCCTTTTCTATAGTAAATTTTGCAAAAATTAATTTTTTACTGTCGCAAATTTTAAATACGCCAGGGATTGCCTTTTCTATAGTAAATTTTGCAAAAAATAATTTTTTACTGTTGCAAATTTTAAATACGCCAGGGATTGCCTTTTCTGTAGTAAATTATTCAAAAAATAATTTTTTACTGTCGCAAATTTTAATTACGCCAGGGATTGCCTTTTCTATAGTAAATTTTGCAAAAAATAATTGTTTAGTGTCGCAAATTTTAATTACGCCAGGGATTGCCTTTTGTATAGTAAATTATTCAAAAAATAATTTTTTTTGTCACAAATTTTAATTACGCCGATGATTGCCTTTTCTGTAGTAAATTATTCAAAAATTAATTTTTTTCTGTCGCAAATTTTAATTACGCCAGGGATTGCCTTTGGTATAGTAAATTATTCAAAAATTCATTTTTTACTGTCTCAAATTTTAATTACGCCAGGGATTGCCTTTTCTATAGTAAATTTTGCAAAAAATAATTATTTAGTGTCGCAAATTTTAATTACGCCAGGGATTGCCTTTTCTATAGTAAATTATTCAAAAAATAATTTTTTACTGTCGCAAATTTTAATTACGCCAGGGATTGCCTTTTCTATAGTAAATTTTGCAAAAACTAATTTTTTACTGTCGCAAATTATAATTACGCCAGGGATTACCTTTTCTATAGTAAATTATTCAAAAATTAATTTTTTTCTGTCGCAAATTTTAATTACGACAGGGATTGCCTTGTCTATAGTAAATTATTCAAAAATTCATTTTTTACTGTCTCAAATTTTAATTACGCCAGGGATTGCCTTTTCTATAGTAAATTTTGCAAAAAATAATTATTTAGTGTCGCAAATTTTAATTACGACAGGGATTGCCTTTTCTATAGTAAATTATTCAAAAAATAATTTTTTACTGTCGCAAATTTTAATTACGCCAGGGATTGCCTTTTCTATAGGAAATTTTGCAAAAACTAATTTTTTACTGTCGCAAATTTTAATTACGCCAGGGATTGCCTTTTCTATAGTAAATTATTCAAAAATTCATTTTTTACTGTCTCAAATTTTAATTACGCCAGGGATTGCCTTTTCTATAGTAAATTTTGCAAAAAATAATTGTTTAGTGTCGCAAATTTTAACTACGCCAAGGATTGCCTTTTCTATAGTAAATTATTCAAAAAATAATTTTTTCTGTCACAAATTTTAATTACGCCAGGGGTTGCCTTTTCTATAGTAAATTATTCAAAAATTCATTTTTTACTGTCTCAAATTTTAATTACGCCAGGGATTGCCTTTTCTATAGTAAATTATTCAAAAATTCATTTTTTACTGTCGCAAATTTTAATTACGCCAGTGATTGCCTTTTCTATAGTAAATCATTCAAAAATTAATTTTATACTGTCGCAAATTTTAATTATGCCAGGGACTGCCTTTTCTATAGTAAATTTTGCAAAAAATAATTGTTTAGTGTCGCAAATTTTAATTACGCCAGGGATTGCCTTTTCTATAGTAAATTATTCAAAAAATAATTTTTTCTGTCACAAATTTTAATTACGCCAGGGATTGCCTTTTCTATAGTAAATTATTCAAAAAATAATTTTATGCGACCGTAAAAAATTGCCTTTTCTATAGTAAAATTTGCAAAAAATAATTGTTTAGTGTCGCAAATTTTAATTACGCCAGGGATTGCCTTTTCTATAGTAAATTATTCAAAAAATTATTTTTTCTGTCACAAATTTTAATTACGCCAGGGATTGCCTTTTCTATAGTAAATTATTCAAAAAATAATTTTATACTGTCGCAAATTTTAAATACGCCAGGGATTGCCTTTTCTATAGTAAATTTTGCAAAAAATAATTTTTTACTGTTGCCAATTTTAAATACGCCAGGGATTGCCTTTTCTATAGTAAATTATTCAAAAAATAATTTTATACTGTCGCAAATTTTAATTACGCCAGGGATTGCCTTTTCTATAGTAAATTATTCAAAAAATAATTTTATACTGTCGCAAATTTTAAATACGCCAGGCATTGCCTTTTCTATAGTAAATTTTGCAAAAAATAATTTTTTACTGTTGCAAATTTTAAATACGCGAGGGATTGCCTTTTCTATAGTAAATTATTCAAAAAATAATTTTTTACTGTCGCAAATTTTAATTACGCCAGGGATTGCCTTTTCTATAGTAAATTATTCAAAAAATAATTTTTTACTGTCTCAAATTTTAATTACGCCAGGGATTGCCTTTTCTGTAGTAAATTATTCAAAAAATAATTTTTTACTGTCTCTAATTTTAATTACGCCAGGGATTGCCTTTTCTATAGTAAATTATTCAAAAAATAATTTTTTACTGTCGCAAATTATAATTACGCCAGGGATTGCCTTTTCTATAGTAAATTATTCAAAAAAAAATTTTTTACTGTCGCAAGTTTTAATTACGCCAGGGATTGCCTTTTCTATAGTAAATTTTGCAAAAATTAATTTTTTACTGTCGCAAATTTTAAATACGCCAGGGATTGCCTTTTCTATAGTAAATTTTGCAAAAAATAATTTTTTACTGTTGCAAATTTTAAATACGCCAGGGATTGCCTTTTCTATAGTAAATTATTCAAAAAATAATTTTTTACTGTCGCAAATTTTAATTACGCCAGGGATTGCCTTTTCTATAGTAAATTTTGCAAAAAATAATTGTTTAGTGTCGCAAATTTTAATTACGCCAGGGATTGCCTTTTGTATAGTAAATTATTCAAAAAATAATTTTTTTTGTCACAAATTTTAATTACGCCGGGGATTGCCTTTTCTGTAGTAAATTATTCAAAAATTAATTTTTTTCTGTCGCAAATTTTAATTACGCCAGGGATTGCCTTTGGTATAGTATATTATTCAAAAATTCATTTTTTACTGTCTCAAATTTTAATTACGCCAGGGATTGCCTTTTCTATAGTAAATTTTGCAAAAAATAATTATTTAGTGTCGCAAATTTTAATTACGCCAGGGATTGCCTTTTCTATAGTAAATTTTGCAAAAAATAATTGTTTAGTGTCGCAAATTTTAATTACGCCAGGGATTGCCTTTTCTATAGTAAATTATTCAAAAAATAATTTTTTACTGTCACAAATTTTAATTACGCCAGGGATTGCCTTTTCTATAGTAAATTATTCAAAAATTAATTTTTTTCTGTCGCAAATTTTAATTACGCCAGGGATTGCCTTTTCTATAGTAAATTATTCAAAAATTCATTTTTTACTGTCTCAAATTTTAATTACGCCAGGGATTGCCTTTTCTATAGTAAATTTTGCAAAAAATAATTGTTTAGTGTCGCAAATTTTAATTACGCCAGGGATTGCCTTTTCTATAGTAAATTATTCAAAAAATAATTTTTTACTGTCGCAAATTTTAATTACGCCAGGGATTGCCTTTTCTATAGTAAATTTTGCAAAAACTAATTTTTTACTGTCGCAAATTTTAACTACGCCAGGGATTGCCTTTTCTATAGTAAATTATTCAAAAATTCATTTTTTACTGTCTCAAATTTTAATTACGCCAGGGATTGCCTTTTCTATAGTAAATTTTGCAAAAAATAATTGTTTAGTGTCGCAAATTTTAACTACGCCAAGGATTGCCTTTTCTATAGTAAATTATTCAAAAAATAATTTTTTCTGTCACAAATTTTAATTACGCCAGGGATTGCCATTTCTATAGTAAATTATTCAAAAATTCATTTTTTACTCTCTCAAATTTTAATTACGCCAGGGATTGCCTTTTCTATAGTAAATTATTCAAAAATTCATTTTTTACTGTCGCAAATTTTAATTACGCCAGTGATTGCCTTTTCTATAGTAAATTATTCAAAAATTAATTTTATACTGTCGCAAATTTTAATTACGCCAGGGATTGCCTTTTCTATAGTAAATTTTGCAAAAAATAATTGTTTAGTGTCGCAAATTTTAATTACGCCAGGGATTGCCTTTTCTATAGTAAATTATTCAAAAAATAATTTTTTACTGTCGCAAATTTTAATTACGCCAGGGATTGCCTTTTCTATAGTAAATTTTCCAAAAACTAATTTTTTACTCTCGCAAATTTTAATTACGCCAGGGATTGCCTTTTCTATAGTAAATTTTGCAAAAACTAATTTTTTACTGTCGCAAATTTTAATTACGCCAGGGATTGCCTTTTCTATAGTAAATTTTGCAAAAAATAATTTTTTGTGTCGCAAATTTTAATTACGCCAGGGATTGCCTTTTCTATAGTAAATTTTGCAAAAAATAATTTTTTCTGTCGCAAATTTTAATTACGCCAGGGATTGCCTTTTCTATAGTAAATTTTACAACAAATAATTGTTTAGTGTCTCAAATTTTAATTACGCCAGGGATTGCCTTTTCTATAGTAAATTATACAAAAAATAATTTTTTACTGTCTCAAATTTTAATTACGCCAGGGATTGCCTTTTCTATAGTAAATTTTGCAAAAACTAATTTTTTACTGTCTCAAATTTTAATTAAGCCAGGGATTGCCTTTTCTATAGTAAATTATTGAAAAATTCATTTTTTACTGTCTCAAATTTTAATTACGCCAGGGATTGCCTTTTCTATAGTAAATTTTGCAAAAAATAATTGTTTAGTGTCTCAAATTTTAATTACGCCAGGGATTGCCTTTTCTATAGTAAATTATTCAAAAAATAATTTTTTACTGTCTCAAATTTTAATTACGCCAGGGATTGCCTTTTCTATAGTAAATTATTCAAAAATTCATTTTATACTGTCGCAAATTTTAATTACGCCAGGGATTGCCTTTTCTATAGTAAATCTATAGTAAATTTTGCAAAAAATAATTGTTTAGTGTCTCAAATTTTAATTACGCCAGGGATTGCCTTTTCTATAGTAAATTTTGCAAAAATAATTGTTTAGTGTCGCAAATTTTAATTACGCAGGGATTGCCTTTTCTATAGTAAATTATTCAAAAAATAATTTTTTACTGTCGCAAATTTTAATTACGCCAGGGATTGCCTTTTCTATAGTAAATTTTGCAAAAAACTAATTTTTTACTGTCGCAAATTTTAATTACGCCAGGGATTGCCTTTTCTATAGTAAATTTTGCAAAAAACTAATTTTTTACTGTCGCAAATTTTAATTACGCCAGGGATTGACTTTTCTATAGTCAATTTTGCAAAAAATAATTTTTTCTGTCGCAAATTTTAATTCCGCCAGGGATTGCCTTTTCTATAGTAAATTTTGCAAAAAATAATTATTTCTGTCGCAAATTTTAATTACGCCAGGGATTGCCTTTTCTATAGTAAATTTTGCAAAAAATAATTGTTTAGTGTCTCAAATTTTAATTACGCCAGGGATTGCCTTTTCTATAGTAAATTATTCAAAAAATAATTTTTTACTGTCTCAAGTTTTAATTACGCAGGGATTGCCTTTTCTATAGTAAATTTTGCAAAAACTAGTTTTTTACTGTCTCAAATTTTAATTACGCCAGGGATTGCCTTTTCTATAGTAAATTATTCAAAAATTCATTTTTTACTGTCTCAAATTTTAATTACGCCAGGGATTGCCTTTTCTATAGTAAATTTTGCAAAAAATAATTGTTTAGTGTCTCAAATTTTAATTACGCCAGGGATTGCCTTTTCTATAGTAAATTATTCAAAAAATAATTTTTTTACTGTCTCAAATTTTAATTACGCCAGGATTGCCTTTTCTATAGTAAATTATTCAAAAATTCATTTTATACTGTCGCAAATTTTAATTACGCCAGGGATTGCCTTTTCTATAGTAAATTATTCAAAAATTCATTTTTTACTGTCGCAAATTTTAATTACGCCAGGGATTGCCTTTTCTATAGTAAATTATTCAAAAATTAATTTTATACTGTCGCAAATTTTAACTACGCCAGGGATTGCCTTTTCTATAGTAAATTTTGCAAAAAATAATCGTTTAGTGTCGCAAATTTTAATTACGCCACGGATTGCCTTTTATATAGTAAATTATTCAAAAAATAATTTTTTACTGTCGCAACTTTTAATTACGCCAGGATTGCCTTTTCTATAGTAAATTATTCAAAAATTCATTTTATACTGTCGCAAATTTTAATTACGCCAGGGATTGCCTTTTCTATAGTAAATTATTCAAAAATTCATTTTTTACTGTCGCAAATTTTAATTACGCCAGGGATTGCCTTTTCTATAGTAAATTATTCAAAAATTAATTTTATACTGTCGCAAATTTTAACTACGCCAGGGATTGCCTTTTCTATAGTAAATTTTGCAAAAAATAATTGTTTAGTGTCTCAAATTTTAATTACGCCAGGGATTGCCTTTTCTATAGTAAATTATTCAAAAAATAATTTTTTACTGTCTCAAATTTTAATTAGGCCAGGGATTGCCTTTTCTATAGTAATTATTCAAAAATTCATTTTATACTGTCGCAAATTTTAATTACGCCAGTGATTGCCTTTTCTATAGTAAATTTTGCAAAAAATAATTGTTTAGTGTCTCAAATTTTAATTACGCCAGGGATTGCCGTTTCTATAGAAAATTTTTCAAAAAATAATTGTTTAGTGTCGCAAATTTTAATTACGCCAGGGGTTGCCTTTTCTATAGTAAATTATTCAAAAAATAATTTTTTACTGTCGCAAATTTTAATTACGCCAGGGATTGCCTTTTCTATAGTAAATTTTGCAAAAACTAATTTTTTACTGTCGCAAATTTTAATTACGCCAGGGATTGACTTTTCTATAGTAAATTTTGCAAAAACTAATTTTTTACTGTCGCAAATTTTAATTACGCCAGGGATTGCCTTTTCTATAGTAAATTTTGCAAAAAATAATTTTTTCTGTCGCAAATTTTAATTACGCCAGGGATTGCATTTTCTATAGTAAATTTTGCAAAAATAATTTTTTCTGTCGCAAATTTTAATTACGCCAGGGATTTGCCTTTTCTATAGTAAAGTTTGCAAAAATTCATTTTATACTGTCGCAAATTTTAATTACGCCAGGGATTGCCTTTTCTATAGTAAATTTTGCAAAAAATAATTGTTTAGTGTCTCAAATTTTAATTACGCCAGGGATTGCCTTTTCTATAGTAAATTTTGCAAAAAATAATTGTTTAGTGTCGCAAATTTTAATTACGCCAGGGATTGCCTTTTCTATAGTAAATTTTGCAAAAAATAATTGTTTAGTGTCTCAAATTTTAATTACGCCAGGGATTGCCTTTTCTATAGTAAATTATTCAAAAAATAATTTTTTACTGTCTCAAATTTTAATTACGCCAGGGATTGCCTTTTCTATAGTAAATTATTCAAAAATTCATTTTATACTGTCGCAAATTTTAATTACGCCAGGGATTGCCTTTTCTATAGTAAATTTTGCAAAAAATAATTGTTTAGTGTCTCAAATTTTAATTACGCCAGGGATTGCCTTTTCTATAGTAAATTTTGCAAAAAATTAATGTTTAGTGTCGCAAATTTTAATTACGCCAGGGATTGCCTTTTCTATAGTAAATTATTCAAAAAATAATTTTTACTGTCGCAAATTTTAATTACGCCAGGGATTGCCTTTTCTATAGTAAATTTTGCAAAAACTAATTTTTTACTGTCGCAAATTTTAATTACGCCAGGGATTGCCTTTTCTATAGTAAATTTTGCAAAAACTAATTTTTTACTGTCGCAAATTTTAATTACGCCAGGGATTGACTTTTCTATAGTCAATTTTGCAAAAATAATTTTTTCTGTCGCAAATTTTAATTACGCCAGGGATTGCCTTTTCTATAGTAAATTTTGCAAAAAATAATTATTTCTGTCGCAAATTTTAATTACGCCAGGGATTGCCTTTTCTATAGTAAATTTTGCAAAAAATAATTGTTTAGTGTCTCAAATTTTAATTACGCCAGGGATTGCCTTTTCTATAGTAAATTATTCAAAAAATAATTTTTTACTGTCTCAAGTTTTAATTACGCCAGGGATTGCCTTTTCTATAGTAAATTTTGCAAAAACTAGTTTTTTACTGTCTCAAATTTTAATTACGCCAGGGATTGCCTTTTCTATAGTAAATTATTCAAAAATTCATTTTTTACTGTCTCAAATTTTAATTACGCCAGGGATTGCCTTTTCTATAGTAAATTTTGCAAAAAATAATTGTTTAGTGTCTCAAATTTTAATTACGCCAGGGATTGCCTTTTCTATAGTAAATTATTCAAAAAATAATTTTTTACTGTCTCAAATTTTAATTACGCCAGGGATTGCCTTTTCTATAGTAAATTATTCAAAAATTCATTTTATACTGTCGCAAATTTTAATTACGCCAGGGATTGGCCTTTCTATAGTAAATTATTCAAAATTCATTTTTTACTGTCGCAAATTTTAATTACGCCAGGGATTGCCTTTTCTATAGTAAATTATTCAAAAATTAATTTTATACTGTCGCAAATTTTAACTACGCCAGGGATTGCCTTTTCTATAGTAAATTTTGCAAAAAATAATCGTTTAGTGTCGCAAATTTTAATTACGCCACGGATTGCCTTTTATATAGTAAATTATTCAAAAAATAATTTTTTACTGTCGCAACTTTTAATTACGCCAGGGATTGCCTTTTCTATAGTAAATTATTCAAAAATTCATTTTATACTGTCGCAAATTTTAATTACGCCAGGGATTGCCTTTTCTATAGTAAATTATTCAAAAATTCATTTTTTACTGTCGCAAATTTTAATTACGCCAGGGATTGCCTTTTCTATAGTAAATTATTCAAAAATTAATTTTATACTGTCGCAAATTTTAACTACGCCAGGGATTGCCTTTTCTATAGTAAATTTTGCAAAAAATAATTGTTTAGTGTCTCAAATTTTAATTACGCCAGGGATTGCCTTTTCTATAGTAAATTATTCAAAAAATAATTTTTTACTGTCTCAAATTTTAATTAGGCCAGGGATTGCCTTTTCTATAGTAAATTATTCAAAAATTCATTTTATACTGTCGCAAATTTTAATTACGCCAGTGATTGCCTTTTCTATAGTAAATTTTGCAAAAATAATTGTTTAGTGTCTCAAATTTTAATTACGCCAGGGATTGCCGTTTCTATAGAAAATTTTTCAAAAAATAATTGTTTAGTGTCGCAAATTTTAATTACGCCAGGGGTTGCCTTTTCTATAGTAAATTATTCAAAAAATAATTTTTTACTGTCGCAAATTTTAATTACGCCAGGGATTGCCTTTTCTATAGTAAATTTTGCAAAAACTAATTTTTTACTGTCGCAAATTTTAATTACGCCAGGGATTGACTTTTCTATAGTAAATTTTGCAAAAACTAATTTTTTACTGTCGCAAATTTTAATTACGCCAGGGATTGCCTTTTCTATAGTAAATTTTGCAAAAATAATTTTTTCTGTCGCAAATTTAATTACGCCAGGGATTGCATTTTCTATAGTAAATTTTGCAAAAAATAATTTTTTCTGTCGCAAATTTTAATTACGCCAGGGATTGCCTTTTCTATAGTAAAGTTTGCAAAAAATAATTGTTTAGTGTCTCAAATTTTAATTACGCCAGGGATTGCCTTTTCTATAGTAAATTATTCAAAAAATAATTTTTTACTGTCTCAAATTTTAATTACGCCAGGGATTGCCTTTTCTATAGTAAATTTTGCAAAAACTAATTTTTTACTGTCTCAAATTTTAATTACGCCAGGGATTGCCTTTTCTATAGTAAATTTTTCAAAAATTAATTTTATACTGTCGCAAATTTTAATTACGCCAGGATTGCCTTTTCTATAGTAAATTATTCAAAAAATAATTGTTTAGTGTCGCAAATTTTAATTACGCCAGGGATTGCCTTTTCTATAGTAAATTTTGCAAAAAATAATTGTTTAGTGTCGCAAATTTTAATTACGCCAGGGATTGCCTTTTCTATAGTAAATTTTGCAAAAAATAATTGTTTAGTGTCTCAAATTATAATTACGCCAGGGATTGCCTTTTCTATAGTAAATTTTGCAAAAAATAATTTTTGCTGTTGCAAATTTTAAATACGCCAGGATTGCCTTTTGTATAGTAAATTTTGCAAAAAATTAATTGTTTAGTGTCGCAAATTTTAATTACGCCAGGGACTGCCTTTTTTATAGTAAATTATTCAAAAATTCATTTTATACTGTCGCAAATTATAATTACTTCAGGGATTGCCTTTTCTATAGTAAATTTTGCAAAAAATATTTTTTTACTGTCGCAAATTATAATTACGCCAGGGATTGCCTTTTCTATAGTAAATTATTCAAAAAATAATTGTTTAGTGTCGCAAATTTTAATTACGCCAGGGATTGCCTTTTCTATAGTAAATTTTGCAAAAATAATTGTTTAGTGTCGAAAATTTTAATTACGCCAGGGATTGCCTTTTCTATAGTAAATTTTGCAAAAAATAATTGTTTAGTGTCTCAAATGATAATTACGCCAGGGATTGCCTTTTCTATAGTAAATTTTTGCAAAAAATAATTGTTTAGTGTCTCAAATTTTAATTACGCCAGGGATTGCCTTTTCTATAGTAAATTATTCAAAAATTCATTTTTTACTGTCGCAAATTTTAATTACGCCAGGGATTGCCTTTTCTATAGTAAATTATTCAAAAATTCATTTTTTACTGTCGCAAATTATAATTACGCCAGGGATTGCCTTTTCTATAGTAAATTATTCAAAAAATAATTTTTTACTGTTGCAAATTTTAATTACGCCAGGGATTGCCTTTTCTATAGTAAATTATTCAAAAAATAATTTTTTTATGTCGCAAATTTTAATTACGCCAGGGATTGCCTTTTCTATAGTAAATTTTGCAAAAAATAATTGTTTAGTGTCGCAAATTTTAATTACGCCAGGGATTGCCTTTTCTATAGAAAATTATTCAAAAAATAATTTTTTCTGTCACAAATTTTAATTACGCCAGGGATTGCCTTTTCTATAGTAAATTATTCAAAATTAATTTTTTTCTGTCGCAAATTTTTAATTACGCCAGGGGATTGCCTTTTCTATAGTAATTATTCAAAAATTCGTTTTTTACTGTCTCAAATTTTAATTACGCCAGGGATTGCCTTTTCTATAGTAAATTTTGCAAAAAATAATTGTTTAGTGTCGCAAATTTTAATTACGCCAGGGATTGCCTTTTCTATAGTAAATTATTCAAAAAATAATTTTTTACTGTCGCAAATTTTAATTACGCCAGGGATTGCCTTTTCTATAGTAAATTTTGCAAAAACTAATTTTTTACTGTCGCAAATTTTAACTACGCCAGGGATTGCCTTTTCTATAGTAAATTATTCAAAAATTCATTTTTTACTGTCTCAAATTTTAATTACGCCAGGGATTGCCTTTTCTATAGTAAATTTTGCAAAAAATAATTGTTTAGTGTCGCAAATTTTAACTACGCCAAGGATTGCCTTTTCTATAGTAAATTATTCAAAAAATAATTTTTTCTGTCACAAATTTTAATTACGCCAGGGATTGCCATTTCTATAGTAAATTATTCAAAAATTCATTTTTTACTCTCTCAAATTTTAATTACGCCAGGGATTGCCTTTTCTATAGTAAATTATTCAAAAATTCATTTTTTACTGTCGCAAATTTTAATTACGCCAGTGATTGCCTTTTCTATAGTAAATTATTCAAAAATTAATTTTATACTGTCGCAAATTTTAATTACGCCAGGGATTGCCTTTTCTATAGTAAATTTTGCAAAAAATAATTGTTTAGTGTCGCAAATTTTAATTACGCCAGGGATTGCCTTTTCTATAGTAAATTATTCAAAAAATAATTTTTTACTGTCGCAAATTTTAATTACGCCAGGGATTGCCTTTTCTATAGTAAATTTTCCAAAAACTAATTTTTTACTCTCGCAAATTTTAATTACGCCAGGGATTGCCTTTTCTATAGTAAATTTTGCAAAAACTAATTTTTTACTGTCGCAAATTTTAATTACGCCAGGGATTGCCTTTTCTATAGTAAATTTTGCAAAAAATAATTTTTTGTGTCGCAAATTTTAATTACGCCAGGGATTGCCTTTTCTATAGTAAATTTTGCAAAAAATAATTTTTTCTGTCGCAAATTTTAATTACGCCAGGGATTGCCTTTTCTATAGTAAATTTTACAACAAATAATTGTTTAGTGTCTCAAATTTTAATTACGCCAGGGATTGCCTTTTCTATAGTAAATTATACAAAAAATAATTTTTTACTGTCTCAAATTTTAATTACGCCAGGGATTGCCTTTTCTATAGTAAATTTTGCAAAAACTAATTTTTTACTGTCTCAAATTTTAATTAAGCCAGGGATTGCCTTTTCTATAGTAAATTATTGAAAAATTCATTTTTTACTGTCTCAAATTTTAATTACGCCAGGGATTGCCTTTTCTATAGTAAATTTTGCAAAAAATAATTGTTTAGTGTCTCAAATTTTAATTACGCCAGGGATTGCCTTTTCTATAGTAAATTATTCAAAAAATAATTTTTTACTGTCTCAAATTTTAATTACGCCAGGGATTGCCTTTTCTATAGTAAATTATTCAAAAATTCATTTTATACTGTCGCAAATTTTAATTACGCCAGGGATTGCCTTTTCTATAGTAAATTTTGCAAAAAATAATTGTTTAGTGTCTCAAATTTTAATTACGCCAGGGATTGCCTTTTCTATAGTAAATTTTGCAAAAAATAATTGTTTAGTGTCGCAAATTTTAATTACGCCAGGGATTGCCTTTTCTATAGTAAATTACTCAAAAAATAATTTTTTACTGTCGCAAATTTTAATTACGCCAGGGATTGCCTTTTCTATAGTAAATTTTGCAAAAACTAATTTTTTACTGTCGCAAATTTTAATTACGCCAGGGATTGCCTTTTCTATAGTAAATTTTGCAAAAACTAATTTTTTACTGTCGCAAATTTTAATTACGCCAGGGATTGACTTTTCTATAGTCAATTTTGCAAAAAATAATTTTTTCTGTCGCAAATTTTAATTACGCCAGGGATTGCCTTTTCTATAGTAAAATTTTGCAAAAAATAATTATTTCTGTCGCAAATTTTAATTACGCCAGGGATTGCCTTTTCTATAGTAAATTTTGCAAAAAATAATTGTTTAGTGTCTCAAATTTTAATTACGCCAGGGATTGCCTTTTCTATAGTAAATTATTCAAAAAATAATTTTTTACTGTCTCAAGTTTTAATTACGCCAGGGATTGCCTTTTCTATAGTAAATTTTGCAAAAACTAGTTTTTTACTGTCTCAAATTTTAATTACGCCAGGGATTGCCTTTTCTATAGTAAATTATTCAAAAATTCATTTTTTACTGTCTCAAATTTTAATTACGCCAGGGATTGCCTTTTCTATAGTAAATTTTGCAAAAAATAATTGTTTAGTGTCTCAAATTTTAATTACGCCAGGGATTGCCTTTTCTATAGTAAATTATTCAAAAAATAATTTTTTACTGTCTCAAATTTTAATTACGCCAGGGATTGCCTTTCTATAGTAAATTATTCAAAAATTCATTTTATACTGTCGCAAATTTTAATTACGCCAGGGATTGCCTTTTCTATAGTAAATTATTCAAAAATTCATTTTTTACTGTCGCAAATTTTAATTACGCCAGGGATTGCCTTTTCTATAGTAAATTATTCAAAAATTAATTTTATACTGTCGCAAATTTTAACTACGCCAGGGATTGCCTTTTCTATAGTAAATTTTGCAAAAAATAATCGTTTAGTGTCGCAAATTTTAATTACGCCACGGATTGCCTTTTATATAGTAAATTATTCAAAAAATAATTTTTTACTGTCGCAACTTTTAATTACGCCAGGGATTGCCTTTTCTATAGTAAATTATTCAAAAAATTCATTTTATACTGTCGCAAATTTTAATTACGCCAGGATTGCCTTTTCTATAGTAAATTATTCAAAAATTCATTTTTTACTGGTCGCAAATTTTAATTACGCCAGGGATTGCCTTTTCTATAGTAAATTATTCAAAAATTAATTTTATACTGTCGCAAATTTAACTACGCCAGGGATTGCCTTTTCTATAGTAAATTTTGCAAAAATAATTGTTTAGTGTCTCAAATTTTAATTACGCCAGGGATTGCCTTTTCTATAGTAAATTATTCAAAAAATAATTTTTTACTGTCTCAAATTTTAATTAGGCCAGGGATTGCCTTTTCTATAGTAAATTATTCAAAAATTCATTTTATACTGTCGCAAATTTTAATTACGCCAGTGATTGCCTTTTCTATAGTAAATTTTGCAAAAAATAATTGTTTAGTGTCTCAAATTTTAATTACGCCAGGGATTGCCGTTTCTATAGAAAATTTTTCAAAAAATAATTGTTTAGTGTCGCAAATTTTAATTACGCCAGGGGTTGCCTTTTCTATAGTAAATTATTCAAAAAATAATTTTTACTGTCGCAAATTTTAATTACGCCAGGGATTGCCTTTTCTATAGTAAATTTTGCAAAAACTAATTTTTTACTGTCGCAAATTTTAATTACGCCAGGGATTGACTTTTCTATAGTAAATTTTGCAAAAACTAATTTTTTACTGTCGCAAAATTTTAATTACGCCAGGGATTGCCTTTTCTATAGTAAATTTTGCAAAAATAATTTTTTCTGTCGCAAATTTTAATTACGCCAGGGATTGCATTTTCTATAGTAAATTTTGCAAAAAATAATTTTTTCTGTCGCAAATTTTAATTACGCCAGGGATTTCCTTTTCTATAGTAAAGTTTGCAAAAAATAATTGTTTAGTGTCTCAAATTTTAATTACGCCAGGGATTGCCTTTTCTATAGTAAATTATTCAAAAAATAATTTTTTACTGTCTCAAATTTTAATTACGCCAGGGATTGCCTTTTCTATAGTAAATTTTGCAAAAACTAATTTTTTACTGTCTCAAATTTTAATTACGCCAGGGATTGCCCTTTTCTATAGTAAATTTTTCAAAAATTAATTTTATACTGTCGCAAATTTTAATTACGCCAGGGATTTGCCTTTTCTATAGTAAATTATTCAAAAAATAATTGTTTAGTGTCGCAAATTTTAATTACGCCAGGGATTGCCTTTTCTATAGTAAATTTGCAAAAAATAATTGTTTAGTGTCGCAAATTTTAAATACGCCAGGGATTGCCTTTTCTATAGTAAATTTTGCAAAAAATAATTGTTTAGTGTCTCAAATTATAATTACGCCAGGGATTGCCTTTTCTATAGTAAATTTTGCAAAAAATAATTTTTTGCTGTTGCAAATTTTAATTAACGCCAGGGATTGCCTTTTGTATAGTAAATTTTGCAAAAATAATTGTTTAGTGTCGCAAATTTTAATTACGCCAGGGACTTGCCTTTTTTATAGTAAATTATTCAAAAATTCATTTTATACTGTCGCAAATTATAATTACTTCAGGGATTGCCTTTTCTATAGTAAATTTTGCAAAAAAATATTTTTTTACTGTCGCAAATTATAATTACGCCAGGGATTGCCTTTTCTATAGTAAAATTATTCAAAAAATAATTGATTTAGTGTCGCAAATTTTAATTACGCCAGGGATTGCCTTTTCTATAGTAAATTTTGCAAAAAAATAATTGTTTAGTGTCGAAAATTTTAATTACGCCAGGGATTTGCCTTTTCTATAGTAAATTTTGCAAAAAATAATTGTTTAGTGTCTCAAATGATAATTACGCCAGGGATTGCCTTTTCTATAGTAAATTTTGCAAAAAATAATTGTTTAGTGTCTCAAATTTTAATTACGCCAGGGATTGCTTTTCTATAGTAAATTATTCAAAAATTCATTTTTTACTGTCGCAAATTTTAATTACGCCAGGGATTGCCTTTTCTATAGTAAATTATTCAAAAATTCATTTTTTACTGTCGCAAATTATAATTACGCCAGGGATTGCCTTTTCTATAGTAAATTATTCAAAAAATAATTTTTTACTGTTGCAAATTTTAATTACGCCAGGGATTGCCTTTTCTATAGTAAATTATTCAAAAAATAATTTTTTTATGTCGCAAATTTTAATTACGCCAGGGATTGCCTTTTCTATAGTAAATTATTCAAAAAATAATTGTTAAGTGTCGCAAATTTTAATTACGCCAGGGATTGCCTTTTCTATAGTAAATTTTGCAAAAAATAATTGTTTAGTGTCTCAAATTTTAATTACGCCAGGGATTGCCCTTTCTATAGTAAATTTTTCAAAAAATAATTGTTTAGTGTCTCAAATTCATAATTACGCCAGGGATTGCCTTTTCTATAGTAAATTTTGCAAAAATTAATTTTTTACTGTCTCAAATTTTAATTACGCCAGGGATTGCCTTTTCTATAGTAAATTATTCAAAAAATAATTTTATACTGTTGCAAATTTTAATTACGCCAGGGATTGCCCTTTCTATAGTAAATTATTCAAAAATTCATTTTTTACTGTCGCAAATTATAATTACGCCAGGATTGCCTTTTCTATAGTAAATTATTCAAAAAATAATTTTTTACTGTTGCAAATTTTAATTACGCCAGGGATTGCCTTTTCTATAGTAAATTATTCAAAAAATAATTTTTTTCTGTCGCAAATTTTAATTACGCCAGGGATTGCCTTTTCTATAGTAAATTATTCAAAAAATAATTGTTTAGTGTCGCAAATTTTAATTACGCCAGGGATTGCCTTTTCTATAGTAAATTATTCAAAAAATAATTGTTTAGTGTCTCAAATTTTAATTACGCCAGGGATTGCCTTTTCTATAGTAAATTTTGCAAAAATTAATTTTTTACTGTCTCAAATTTTAATTACGCCAGGGATTGCCTTTTCTATAGTAAATTATTCAAAAAATAATTTTATACTGTCGCAAATTTTAATTACGCCAGGGATTGCCTTTTCTATAGTAATTATTCAAAAAATAATTTTTTACTGTCGCAAATTATAATTACGCCAGGGATTGCCTTTTCTATAGTAATTATTCAAAAAATAATTTTTTACTGTCGCAAATTATAATTACGCCAGGATTGCCTTTTCTATAGTAAATGATTCAAAAAATAATTTTTTACTGTCGCAAATTATAATTACGCCAGGGATTGCCTTTTCTATAGTAAATTATTCAAAAATTCATTTTTTACTGTCGCAAATTTTAATTACGCCAGGGATTGCCTTTTCTATAGTAAATTATTCAAAAAATAATTTTTTTCTGTCGCAAATTTTAATTACGCCAGGGATTGCCTTTTCTATAGTAAATTATTCAATAAATAATTGTTTAGTGTCGCAAATTTTAATTACGCCAGGGATTGCCTTTTCTATAGTAAATTATTCAAAAAATAATTGTTTAGTGTCTCAAATTTTAATTACGCCAGGGAATGCCTTTTCTATAGTAAATTTTGCAAAAAAATAATTTTTTACTGTTGCAAATTTTAATTACGCCAGGGATTGCCTTTTGTATAGTAAATTATTCAAAAATATATTTTTTACTGTCTCAAATTTTAATTACGCCAGGGATTGCCTTTTCTATAGTAAATTATTCAAAAAATAATTTTTTACTGTTGCAAATTTTAATTACGCCAGGAATTGCCTTTTGTATAGTAAATTATTCAAAAAATAATTTTTTACTGTCTCAAATTTTAATACGCCAGGGATTGCCTTTTGTATAGTAAATTATTCAAAAATTCATTTTTTACTGTCTCAAATTTTAATTACGCCAGGGATTGCCTTTTCTATAGTAAATTTTGCAAAAAATAATTTTTTACTGTCGCAAATTTTAATTACGCCAGGGATTGCCTTTTCTATAGTAAATTATTCAAAAATAATTGTTTAGTGTCGTAAATTTAATTACGCCAGGGATTGCCTTTTCTATAGTAAATTATTCAAAAATTCATTTTTTACTGTCACAAATTTTAATTACGCCAGGGATTGCCTTTTGTATAGTAAATTTTGCAAAAAATAATTGTTTAGTGTCTCAAATTTTAAATTACGCCAGGGATTGCCTTTTGTATAGTAAATTATTCAAAAATTCATTTTTTACTGTCTCAAATTTTAATTACGCCAGGGATTGCCTTTTCTATAGTAAATTATTCAAAAATTCATTTTTTACTGTCGCAAATTTTAATTACGCCAGGGATTGACTTTTCTATAGTAAATTTTGCAAAAAAATAATTGTTTAGTGTCTCAAATTTTAATTACGCCAGGGATGCCTTTTCTATAGTAAATTTTGCAAAAAATAATTTTTTACTGTCGCAAATTATAACTACGCCAGGGATTGCCTTTTCTATAGTAAATTATTCAAAAATAATTTTATACTGTCGCAAATTTTAATTACGCCAGGGATTGCTTTTTCTATAGTAAATTATTCAAAAAATAATTTTTTACTGTCGCAAATTATAATTACGCCAGGGATTGCCTTTTCTATAATAAATTATTCAAAAAATAATTTTTTACTGTCGCAAATTATAATTACGCCAGGGATTGCCTTTTCTATAGTAAATTATTCAAAATATAATTTTTTACTGTCGCAAATTATAATTACGCCAGGGATTGCCTTTTCTATAGTAAATTATTCAAAAAATAATTGTTTACTGTCGCAAATTATAATTACGCCAGGGATTGCCTTTTCTATAGTAAATTATTCAAAAATTCATTTTTTACTGTCGCAAATTTTAATTACGCCAGTGATTGCCTTTTCTATAGTAAATTATTCAAAAAATAATTTTATACTGTTGCAAATTTTAATTACGCCAGGGATTGCCTTTTCTATAGTCAATTATTCAAAAAATAATTTTTTTACTGTTGCAAATTTTAATTACGCCAGGGATTGCCTTTTCTATAGTAAATTTTGCAAAAAATAATTGTTTAGTGTCGCAAATTTTAATTACGCCAGGGATTGCCTTTTCTATAGTAAATTTTGCAAAAATTAATTTTATACTGTCTCAAATTTTAATTACGCCAGGGATTGCCTTTTGTATAGTAAATTATTCAAAAAATAATTTTTTTTCTGTCGCAAATTTTAATTACGCCAGGGATTGCCTTTTCTATAGTAAATTATTCAAAAAATAATTTTTTACTGTCTCAAATTATAATTACGCCAGGGATTGCCTTTTCTATAGTAAATTATTCAAAAAATAATTTTTTTACTGTCGCAAATTATAATTACGCCAGGGATTGCCTTTTCTATAGTAAATTATTCAAAAAATAATTTTAAACTGTTGCTAATTTTAATTACGCCAGGGATTGCCTTTTCTATAGTAAATTATTCAAAAAATAATTTTTTACTGTCGCAAATTTTAATTACGCCAGGGATTGCCTTTTCTATAGTAAATTATTCAAAAATAATTTTTTACTGTCTCAAATTTTAATTACGCCAGGGATTGCCTTTTCTATAGTAAATTATTCAAAAAATAATTTTTTTCTGTCGCAAATTTTAATTACGCCAGGGATTGCCTTTTTTATAGTAAATTATTCAAAAAATAATTTTATACTTTCTCAAATTTTAATTACGCCAGAGATTGCCTTTTCTATAGTAAATTTTGCAAAAAATAATTGTTTAGTGTCGCAAATTTTAATTACGCCAGGGATTGCCTTTTCTATAGTAAATTATTCAAAAAATAATTGTTTAGTGTCTCAAATTTTAATTACGCCAGGGATTGCCTTTTCTATAGTAAATTTTGCAAAAATTAATTTTTTACTGTCTCAAATTTTAATTACGCCAGGGATTGCCTTTTCTATAGTAAATTATTCAAAAAATAATTTTATACTGTCGCAAATTTTAATTACGCCAGGGATTGCCTTTTCTATAGTAAATTATTCAAAAAATAATTTTTTACTGTCGCAAATTATAATTACGCCAGGGATTGCCTTTTCTATAGTAAATTATTCAAAAAATAATTTTTTACTGTCGCAAATTATAATTACGCCAGGGATTGCCTTTTCTATAGTAAATTAGAAAAAAAATAATTTTTTACTGTCGCAAGTTATAATTACGACAGGGATTGCCCTTTTCTATAGTAAATTATTCAAAAATTCATTTTTTACTGTCGCAAATTTTAATTACGCCGGGGGATTGCCTTTTCTATAGTAAATTATTCAAAAAATAATTTTTTTCTGTCGCAAAATTTTAATTACGCCAGGGATTGCCTTTTCTATAGTAAATTATTCAAAAAATAATTGTTTAGTGTCGCAAATTTTAACTACGCCAGGGATTGCCTTTTCTATAGTAAATTATTCAAAAAATAATTGTTTAGTGTCTCAAATTTTAATTACGCCAGGGATTGCCTTTTCTATAGTAAATTTTGAAAAAAAAATAATTTTTTACTGTTGCAAATTTTAATTACGCCAGGGATTGCCTTTTGTATAGTAAATTATTCAAAAATAATTATTTACTGTCTCAAATTTTAATTACGCCAGGGATTGCCTTTTCTATAGTAAATTATTCAAAAAAATAATTTTTTACTGTTGCAAATTTAATTACGCCAGGGATTGCCTTTTGTATAGTAAATTATTCAAAAAATAATTTTTTACTTTCTCAAATTTTAATTACGCCAGGGATTGCCTTTTCTATAGTAAATTATTCAAAAAATAATTTTTTACTGTTGCAAATTTTAATTACGCCAGGGATTGCCTTTTGTATAGTAAATTATTCAAAAAATAATTTTTTACTGTCTCATATTTAATTACGCCAGGGAGTGCCTTTTCTATAGTAAATTATTCAAAAAATAATTTTTTTACTGTCGCAAATTATAATTACGCCAGGGATTGCCTTTTCTATAGTAAATTTTGCAAAAAATAATTGTTTAGTGTCTCAAATTATAATTAGGCCAGGGATTGCCTTTTCTATAGTAAATTTTGCAAAAAATAATTTTTTACTGTTGCAAATTTTAAATACGCCAGGGATTGCCTTTTGTATAGTAAATTTTGCAAAAAATAATTGTTTAGTGTCGCAAATTTTAATTACGCCAGGGATTGCCTTTTCTATAGTAAATTATTCAAAAATTCATTTTTTACTGTCGCAAATTATAGTTACGCCAAGGGATTGCCTTTTCTATAGTAAATTTTGCAAAAAATATTTTTTTACTGTCGCAAATTATAATTACGCCAGGGATTGCCTTTTCTATAGTTAATTATGCAAAAAATAATTGTTTAGTGTCGCAAATTTTAATTACGCCAGGGATTGCCTTTTCTATAGTAAATTTTGCAAAAATAATTGTTTAGTGTCGCAAATTTTAATTACGCCAGGGATTGCCTTTTCTATAGTAAATTTTGCAAAAAATAATTGTTTAGTGTCCTCAAATTATAATTACGCCAGGGATTGCCTTTTCTATAGTAAATTTTGCAAAAAATAATTGTTTAGTGTCTCAAATTTTAATTACGCCAGGGATTGCCTTTTCTATAGTAAATTATTCAAAAATTCATTTTTTTACTGTCGCAAATTTTAATTACGCCAGGGATTGCCTTTCTATAGTAAATTATTCAAAAATTCATTTTTTACTGTCGCAAATTATAATTACACCAGGGATTGCCTTTTCTATAGTAAATTATTCAAAAAATAATTTTTTACTGTTGCAAATTTTAATTACGCCAGGGATTTCCTTTTTCTATAGTAAATTATTCAAAAAAATAATTTTTTTCTGTCGCAAATTTTAATTACGCCAGGGATTGCCTTTTCTATAGTAAATTATTCAAAAAAATAATTGTTTAGTGTCGCAAATTTTAATTACGCCAGGGGATTGCCTTTTCAATAGTAAATTTTGCAAAAAATAATTGTTTAGTGTCTCAAATTTTAATTACGCCCAGGGATTGCCTTTTCTATAGTAAATTTTGCAAAAAATAATTGTTTAGTGTCTCAAATTATAATTATGCCAGGGATTGCCTTTTCTATAGTAAATTTTGTAAAAATTAATTTTTTACTGTCTCAAATTTTAATTACGCCAGGGATTGCCTTTTCTATAGTAAATTATTCAAAAAATAATTTTATACTGTCGCAAATTTTAATTACGCCAGGGATTGCCCTTTCTATAGTAAATTATTCAAAAATTCATTTTTTACTGTCGCAAATTATAATTACGCCAGGGATTGCCTTTTCTATAGTAAATTATTAAAAAAAATAATTTTTTACTGTTGCAAATTTTAATTACGCCAGGGATTGCCTTTTCTATAGTATATTATTCAAAAAATAATTTTTTTCTGTCGCAAATTTTAACTACGCCAGGGATTTGCCTTTTCTATAGTAAATTATTCAAAAAATAATTGTTTAGTGTCGCAAATTTTTAATTACGCCAGGGATTGCCTTTTCTATAGTAAATTATTCAAAAAAAAATAATTTTTTAGTGTCTCAAATTTTAATTACGCCAGGGATTGCCTTTTCTATAGTAAATTTTGCAAAAAATTAATGTTTTACTGTCTCAAATTTTAATTACGCCAGGGATTGCCTTTTCTATAGTAATTATTCAAAAAATAATTTTATACTGTCAGCAAATTTTAATTACGCCAGGGATTGCCTTTTCTATAGTAAATTATTCAAAAAATAATTTTTTACTGTCGCAAATTATAATTACGCCAGGGATTGCCTTTTCTATAGTAAATTATTCAAAAAAATAATTTTTTTACTGTCGCAAATTATAATTACGCCAGGGATTGCCTTTTCTGTAGTAAATTATTCAAAAAATAATTTTTTACTGTCGCAAATTATAATTACGCCAGGGATTGCCTTTTCTATAGTAAATTATTCAAAAATTCATTTTTTACTGTCGCAAATTTTAATTACGCCAGGGATTGCCTTTTCTATAGTAAATTATTCAAAAAATAATTTTTTTTTTTCGCAAATTTTAATTACGCCAGGGATTGCCTTTTCTATAGTAAATTATTCAAAAAATAATTGTTTAGTGTCGCAAATTTTAATTACGCCAGGGATTGCCTTTTCTATAGTAAATTATTCAAAAAAATAATTGTTTAGTATCTCAAATTTTAATTAAGACAGGGATTGCCTTTTCTATAGTAAATTTTGCAAAAAATAATTTTTTTACTGTTGCAAATTTTAATTACGCCAGGGATTGCCTTTTGTATAGTAAATATTGCAAAAAATAATTTTTTACTGTTGACAAATTTTAAAAACGCCAGGTATTGCCTTTTCTATAGTAAATTATTCAAAAATTCATTTTTTACTGTCACAAATTTTAATTACGCCAGGGATTGCCTTTTCTATAGTAAATTATTCAAAAAATAATTTTTTACTGTCGCAAATTATAATTACGCCAGGGATTGCCTTTTCTATAGTAAATTATTCAAAAAATAATTTTTTACTGTCGCAAATTATTATTACGCCAGGGATTGCCTTTTCTATAGTAAATTATTCAAAAATTCATTTTTTACTGTCACAAATTTTAATTACCCCAGGGATTGCCTTTTCTATAGTAAAATTATTCAAAAATTCATTTTTTACTGTCTCAAATTTTAATTACGCCAGGGATTGCCTTTTCTATAGTAAATTATTCAAAAATTCATTTTTTACCTGTCTCAAATTTTAATTACGCCAGGGATTGCCTTTTCTATAGTAAATTATTCAAAAATTCATTTTTTACTGTCTCAAATTTTAATTACGCCAGGGATTGCCTTTTCTATAGTAAATTATTCAAAAATAATTTTTTACTGTCGCAAATTTTAATTACGCCAGGGATTGCCTTTTCTATAGTAAAATTTTTCAAAAAAATCATTTTTTACTGTCTCAAATTTTAATTACGCCAGGGATTGCCTTTTCTATAGTAAATTATTCAAAAATTCATTTTTTACTGTCTCAAATTTTAATTACGCCAGGGATTGCCTTTTCTATAGTAAATTATTCAAAAAATAATTTTTTCTGTCACAAATTTTAATTACACCATGGATTGCCTTTTCTATAGTAAATTATTCAAAAAATAATTTTTTACTGTCGCAAATTTTAATTACGCCAGGGATTGCCTTTTCTATAGTAAATTTTGCAAAAAAAATCATTTTTCACTGTCTCAAATTTTAATTACGCCAGGGATTGCCTTTTCTATAGTAAATTATTCAAAAAATAATTTTTTACTGTCGCAAATTTTAATTACGCCAGGGATTGCCTTTTCTATAGTAAATTATTCAAAAAATAATTTTTTACTGTCTCAAATTGTAATTACGCCCAGGGATTGCCTTTTCTATAGTAAATTATTCAGAAAATAATTTTTTACTCTCGCAAATTTAATTACGCCAGGGATAGCCTTTTCTATAGTAAATTATTCAAAAAAATAATTTTTTACTGTCGCAAATTTTAATTACGCCAGGGATTGCCTTTTATATAGCAAATTATTCAAAAAATAATTTTTTACTGTCGCAAATTTTAATTACGCCAGGGATTGCCTTTTCTATAGTAAATTATTCAAAAAATAATTTTTTACTGTTGCAAATTTTAATTACGCCAGGAATTGCCTTTTCTATAGTAAATTTTGCAAAAAATAATTTTTTACTGTCGCAAATTTTAATTACGCCAGGGATTGCCTTTTCTATAGTAAATTATTCAAAAAATAATTTTTTACTGTCGAAAATTATAATTACGCCAGGCATTGCCTTTTCTATAGTAAATTATTCAAAAAATAATTTTTTACTGTTGCAAATTATAATTACGCCAGGGATTGCCTTTTCTATAGTAAATTATTCAAAAATAATTTTTTACTGTCGCAAATTATAATTACGCCAGGGATTGCCTGTTCTGTAGTAAATTATTCAAAAAATAATTTTATACTGTCGCAAATTTTAATTACGCCAGGGATTGCCTTTTCTATAGTAAATTTTGCAAAAATAATTGTTTAGTGTCGCAAATTTTAATTACGCCAGGGATTGCCTTTTCTATAGTAAATTATTCAAAAAATAATTTTTTACTGTCTCAAATTTTAATTACGCCAGGGATTGCCTTTTCTATAGTAAATTATTCAGAAAATAATTTTTTACTGTCGCAAATTATAATTACGCCAGGGATTGCCTTTTCTATAGTAAATTATTCAAAAAATAATTTTTTTACTGTCGCAAATTATAATTACGCCAGGGATTGCCTTTTCTATAGTAAATTATTCAAAAATTCATTTTTTTACTGTTGCAAATTTTAAATACGCCAGGGATTGCCTTTTGTATAGTAAATTTTGCAAAAAATAATTGTTTAGTGTCGCAAATTTTAATTACGCCAGGGATTGCCTTTTTCTATAGTAAATTTTGCAAAAAATCATTTTTTACTGTCTCAAATTTTAATTACGCCAGGATTGCCTTTTTCTATAGTAAATTATTCAAAAATTCATTTTTTACTGTCTCAAATTTTAATTACGCCAGGGATTGCCTTTTCTATAGTAAATTATTCAAAAAATAATTTTTTCTGTCACAAATTTTAATTACACCAGGGATTGCCTTTTCTATAGTAAATTATTCAAAAAATAATTTTTTTACTGTCGCAAATTTTAATTACGCCAGGGGATTGCCTTTTCTATAGTAAATTTTGCAAAAATATCATTTTTCACTGTCTCAAATTTTAATTACGCCAGGGATTGCCTTTTGTATAGTAAATTTTGCAAAAAATAATTTTATACTGTTGCAAATTTTAATTACGCCAGGGATTGCCTTTTCTATAGTAAATTATTCAAAAAATTCATTTTTTACTGTCTCAAATTATAATTACGCCAGGGATTGCCTTTTCTATAGTAAATTATTCAAAAAATAAATTTTTACTGTCGCAAATTATAATTACGCCAGGGATTGCCTTTTCTATAGTAAATTATTCAAAAAATAATTTTATACTGTCGCAAATTTTAATTACGCCAGGGATTGCCTTTTCTATAGTAAATTTTGCAAAAATTAATTTTATATTGTCGCAAATTTTAATTACGCCAGGGATTGCCTTTTCTATAGTAAATTATTCAAAAAATAATTTTTTACTGTTGCAAATTTTAAATACGCCAGGGATTGCCTTTTTAATAGTAAATTTTGCAAAAAATAATTGTTTAGTGTCGCAAATTTTAATTACGCCAGGGATTGCCTTTTCTATAGTAAATTATTCAAAAATTCATTTTTTACTGTCTCAAATTTTAATTACGCAGGGATTGCCTTTTCTATAGTAAATTATTCAAAAAATAATTTTTTACTGTCGCAAATTTTAATTACGCCAGGGATTGCCTTTTATATAGTAAATTATTCAAAAGATAATTTTTTACTGTTGAAAATTTTAAATACGCCAGGTATTGCCTTTTGTATAGTAAATTTTGCAAAAAATAATTGTTTAGTGTCGCAAATTTTAATTACGCCAGGGATTGCCTTTTCTATAGTAAATTATTCAAAAATTCATTTTTTACTGTCGCAAATTTTAATTACGCCAGGATTGCCTTTTCTATAGTAAATTATTCAAAAAATAATTTTTTACTGTCGCAAATTATAATTACGCCAGGGATTGCCTTTTGTATAGTAAATTATTCAAAAAATAATTGTTTACTGTTGCAAATTTTAATTACGCCAGGGATTGCCTTTTGTATAGTAAATTATTCAAAAAATAATTGTTTAGTGTCGCAAATTTTAATTACGCCAGGGATTGCCTTTTCTATAGTAAATTATTCAAAAATTCATTTTTTACACTGTCTCAAATTTTAATTACGCCAGGGATTGCCTTTTCTATAGTAAATTATTCAAAAATTTATTTTTACTGTCTCAAATTTTAATTACGCCAGGGATTGCCTTTTCTATAGTAAATTATTCAAAAAATCATTTTTTCCTGTCTCAAATTTTAATTACGCCAGGGATTGCCTTTTGTATAGTAAATTATTCAAAAAATAATTTTTTTCTGTCGCAAATTTTAATTACGCCAGGGATTGTCCTTTTCTATAGTAAATTTTGCAAAAAATAATTGTTTAGTGTCGCAAATTTTAATTACGCCAGGGATTGCCTTTTCTATAGTAAATTATTCAAAAAATCATTTTTTACTGTCTCAAATTTAATTACGCCAGGGATTGCCTTTTCTATAGTAAATTTTGCAAAAAATAATTTTTTACTGTTGCAAATTATAATTACGCCAGGGATTGCCTTTTCTATAGTAAATTATTCAAAAAATAATTTTTTACTGTCGCAAATTTTAATTACGCCAGGGATTGCCTTTTCTATAGTAAATTATTCAAAAATTCATTTTTTACTGTCTCAAATTTTAATTACGCCAGGGATTGCCTTTTCTATAGTAAATTTTGCAAAAAATAATTTTTACTGTCTCTAATTTTAATTACGCCAGGGATTGCCTTTTCTATAGTAAATTATTCAAAAAATAATTTTTTACTGTCGCAAATTTTAATTACGCCAGGGATTGCCTTTTCTATAGTAAATTATTCAAAATTCATTTTTTACTTTCGCAAATTTTAATTACGCCAGGGATGCCTTTTCTATAGTAAATTATTCAAAAATAATTGTTTAGTGTCGCAATTTTAATTACGCCAGGGATTGCCTTTTCTATAGTAAATTATTCAAAAATTCATTTTTTACTGTCTCAAATTTTAATTACGCCAGGGATTGCCTTTTCTATAGTAAATTATTCAAAAATTCATTTTTACTGTCTCAAATTTTAATTACGCCAGGGATTGCCTTTTCTATAGTAAATTATTCAAAAAATCATTTTTTCCTGTCTCAAATTTTAATTACGCCAGGATTGCCTTTTGTATAGTAAATTATTCAAAAAATAATTTTTTTCTGTCGCAAATTTTAATTACGCCAGGGATTGTCTTTTCTATAGTAAATTTTGCAAAAAATAATTGTTTAGTGTCGCAAATTTTAATTACGCCAGGGATTGCCTTTTCTATAGTAAATTATTCAAAAATTCATTTTTTACTGTCTCAAATTTTAATTACGCCAGGGATTGCCTTTTCTATAGTAAATTTTGCAAAAAATAATTTTTTACTGTTGCAAATTATAATTACGCCAGGGATTGCCTTTC
>CAWVNZ010000385.1:0-142963 GCA_963930735.1 Dioctria linearis | reverse complement strand
AATCCCTGGCGCAATTAACATTTGCGACAGTATAAAATTATTTTTTGAATAATTTACTATAGAAAAGGCAATCCCTGGCGGATTTGAAATTTGCGACAGTTGAAAATTATTTTTTGAATAATTTACTATAGAAAAGGCAATCCCTGGCGTATTTAAAATTTGCGACAGTAAAAAATTATTTTTTGCAAAATTTACTATAGAAAAGTCAATCCCTGGCGTAATTAAAATTTGCGACAGTAAAAAATTATTTTTTGAATAATTTACTATAGAAAAGGCAATCCCTGGCGTAATTAAAATTTGCGACAGTATAAAATTATTTTTTGAATAATTTACTATAGAAAAGGCAATCCCAGGCGTAATTAAAATTTGCGACAGTAAAAAATTATTTTTTGAATAATTTACTATAGAAAAGGCAATCCCTGGCGCAATTAAAATTTGCGACAGTATAAAATTATTTTTTGAATAATTTACTATAGAAAAGGCAATCCCTGGCGCAATTAAAATTTTCGACAGTAAAAAATTATTTTTTGAATAATTTACTATAGAAAAGGCAATCCCTGGCGTAATTAAAATTTGCGACAGTATAAAATTATTTTTTGAATAATTTACTATAGAAAAGGCAATCCCTGGCGCAATTAAAATTTGCGACAGTAAAAAATTATTTTTTGAATAATTTACTATAGAAAAGGCAATCCCTGGCGCAATTAAAACTTGCGACAGTAAAAAATTATTTTTTGAAAAATTTACTATAGAAAAGGCAATCCCTGGCGCAATTAAAATTTGCGACAGTAGAAAATTATTTTTTGAATGATTTACTATAGAAAAAGCAATCCCCGGGCGGATTTAAAATGTGCGACAGTAAAAAATTATTTTTTGAATAATTTACTATAGAAAAGGCAATCCCTGACGCAATTAAAATTTGCGACAGTTGAAAATTATTTTTTGCAAAATTTACTATAGAAAAGGCAATCCCTGGCGGATTTGAAATTTGCGACAGTTGAAAATTTTTTTTTGAAAAGTTTACTATAGAAAAGGCAATCCCTGGCGTAATTAAAACTTGCGACAGTTGAAAATTATTTTTTACAAAATTTACTATAGAAAAGGCAATCCCTGGCGTAATTAAAATTTGCGACAGTAGAAAATTATTTTTTGATAAGTTTACTATAGAAAAGGCAATCCCTGGCGCAATTAAAATTTGCGACAGTAAAAAATTATTTTTTGAATAATTTACTACAGAAAAGGCAAGCCCTGGCGCAATTAAAATTTGCGACAGTATAAAATTATTTTTTGAATAATTTACTATAGAAAAGGCAATCCCTGGCGGAATTGAAATTTGCGACAGTTGAAAATTATTTTTTGAATAATTTACTATAGAAAAGGCAATCCCTGGCGGATTTGAAATTTGCGACAGTTGAAAATTATTTTTTGAATAATTTACTATAGAAAAGGCAATCCCTGGCGTAATTAAAATTTGCGACAGTATAAAATTATTTTTTGAATAATTTACTATAGAAAAGGCAATCCCTGGCGCAATTAAAATTTGCGACAGTTGAATATTATTTTTTGAATAATTTACTATAGAAAAGACAATCCCTGGCGCAATTAAAATTTGCGACAATATAAAATTATTTTTTGAATAATTTACTATAGAAAAGGCAATCCCTGGCGGATTTGAAATTTGCGACAGTTGAAAATTATTTTTTGAATAATTTACTATAGAAAGGGCAATCCCTGGCGTAATTAAAATTTGCGACAGTAGAAAATTATTTTTTGAATAATTTACTATAGAAAAGGCAATCCCTGGCGCAATTAAAATTTGCGACAGTTGAATATTATTTTTTGAATAATTTACTATAGAAAAGACAATCCCTGGCGCAATTAAAATTTTCGACAGTAAAAAATTATTTTTTGAATAATTTACTATAGAAAAGGCAATCCCTGGCGTAATTAAAATTTGCGAGAGTATAAAATTATTTTTTGAATAATTTACTATAGAAAAGGCAATCCCTCGCGCAATTAAAATTTGCAACAGTAAAAAATTATTTTTTGAATAATTTACTATAGAAAAGGCAATCCCTGGCGCAATTAAAACTTGCGACAATAAAAAATTATTTTTTGAAAAATTTACTATAGAAAAGGCAATCCCTGGCGCAATAAAAATTTGCGACAGTAGAAAATTATTTTTTGAATAATTTACTATAGAAAAAGCAATCCCTGGCGGATTTAAAATGTGCGACAGTAAAAAATTATTTTTTGAATAATTTACTATAGAAAAGGCAATCCCTGACGCAATTAAAATTTGCGACAGTTGAAAATTATTTTTTGCAAAATTTACTATAGAAAAGGCAATCCCTGGCGGATTTGAAATTTGCGACAGTTGAAAATTATTTTTTGAAAAGTTTACTATAGAAAAGGCAATCCCTGGCGTAATTAAAATTTGCGACAGTTGAAAATTATTTTTTACAAAATTTACTATAGAAAAGGCAATCCCTGGCGTAATTAAAATTTGCGACAGTAGAAAATTATTTTTTGAAAAGTTTACTATAGAAAAGGCAATCCCTGGCGCAATTAAAATTTGCGACAGTAAAAAATTATTTTTTGAATAATTTACTATAGAAAAGGCAAGCCCTGGCGCAATTAAAATTTGCGACAGTATAAAATTATTTTTTGAATAATTTACTATAGAAAAGGCAATCCCTGGCGGATTTGAAATTTGCGACAGTTGAAAATTATTTTTTGAATAATTTACTATAGAAAAGGCAATCCCTGGCGGATTTGAAATTTGCGACAGTTGAAAATTATTTTTTGAATAATTTACTATAGAAAAGGCAATCCCTGGCGTAATTAAAATTTGCGACAGTATAAAATTATTTTTTGAATAATTTACTATAGAAAAGGCAATCCCTGGCGTAATTAAAATTTGCGACAGTTGAAAATTATTTTTTGAATAATTTACTATAGAAAAGGCAATCCCTGGCGCAATTAAAATTTGCGACAATATAAAATTATTTTTTGAATAATTTACTATAGAAAAGGCAATCCCTGGCGGATTTGAAATTTGCGACAGTTGAAAATTATTTTTTGAATAATTTACTATAGAAAGGGCAATCCCTGGCGTAATTAAAATTTGCGACAGTAGAAAATTATTTTTTGAATAATTTACTATAGAAAAGGCAATCCCTGGCGCACTTAACATTTGCGACAGTTGAAAATTATTTTTTGAATAATTTACTATAGAAAAGGCAATCCCTGGCGCACTTAAAATTTGCGACAGTAAAAAATTATTTTTTGAATAATTTACTATAGAAAAGGCAATCCCTGGCGTAATTAAAATTTGCGACAGTTGAAAATTATTTTTTGAATAGTTTACTATAGAAAAGGCAATCCCTGGCGCACTTAAAATTTGCGACAGTTGAAAATTATTTTTTGAATAATTTAATATAGAAAAGGCAATGCCTGGCGCACTTAAAATTTGCGACAGTAAAAAATTATTTTTTGAATAATTTACAATAGAAAAGGCAATCCCTGGCATAATTAAAATTTGCGACAGTTGAAAATTATTTTTTGAATAATTTACTATAGAAAAGGCAATCCCTGGCGTAATTAAAATTTGCGACAGTAAAAAACTATTTTTGAATAATTTACTATAGAAAAGGCAATCCCTGGCGTAATTAAAATTTGCGACAATTGAAAATTATTTTTTGAATAATTTACTATAGAAAAGGCAATCCCTGGCGTAATTAAAATTTGCGACAGTAGAAAATTATTTTTTGAATAATTTACTATAGAAAAGGCAATCCCTGGCGTAATTAAAATTTGCGATAGTAGAAAATTATTTTTTGAATAATTTACTATAGAAAAGGCAATCCCTGGCGTAATTAAAATTTGCGACAGTAGAAAATAATTTTTTGAATAATTTACTATAGAAAAGGCAATCCCTGGCGAAATTAAAATTTGCGACAGTAGAAAATTATTTTTTGAATAATTTACTATAGAAAAGGCAATCCCTGGCGTAATTAAAATTTGCGACCGTAGAAAATTATTTTTTGAATAATTTACTATAGAAAAGGCAATCCCTGGCGTTATTAAAATTTGCGACAGTAGAAAATTATTTTTTGAAAAGTTTACTATAGAAAAGGCAATCCCTGGCGTAATTAAAATTTGCGAGGGTAGAAAATTATTTTTTGAATAATTTACTATAGAAAAGGCAATCCCTGGCGGATTTGAAATTTGCGACAGTAGAAAATTATTTTTTGAATAATTTACTATAGAAAAGGCAATCCCTGGCGTATTTAAAATTTGCAACAGTATAAAATTATTTTTTGAATAATTTACTATAGAAAAGGCAATCCCTGGCGCAATTACAATTTGCGACAATAGAAAATTATTTTCTGAATAATTTACTATAGAAAAGGCAATCCTTGGTGTAATTAAAATTTGCGACAGTAAAAAATTATTTTTTGAATAATTTACTATAGAAAAGGCAATCCCTGGCGTAATTAAAATTTGCGACAGTTGAAAATTATTTTTTGAATAATTTACTATAGAAAAGGCAATCCCTGGCGTATTTGAAATTTGCGACAGTAGAAAATTATTTTTTGAATAATTTACTATAGAAAAGACAATCCCTGGCGTATTTACAATTTGCGACAGTAAAAAATTATTTTTTGCAAAATTTACTATAGAAAAGGCAATCCCTGGCGTAATTAAAATTTGCGACAGTATAAAACTATTTCTTGAATAATTTACTATAGAAAAGGCAATCCCTGGCGTAATTAAAATTTGCGAAAGTAAAAAATTATTTTTTGAATAATTTACAATAGAAAAGGCAATCCCTGGCGTAATTAAAATTTGCGACAGTTGAAAATTATTTTTTGAATAATTTACTATAGAAAAGGCAATCCCTGGCGGATTTGAAATTTGCGACAGTATAAAATTATTTTTTGAATAATTTACTATAGAAAATGCAATCCCTGGCGTATTTACAATTTGCGACAGTAAAAAATTATTTTTTGCAAAATTTACTATAGAAAATGCAATCCCTGGCGTAATTAAAATTTGCGACAGTATAAAACTATTTTTTGAATAATTTACTATAGAAAAGGCAATCCCTGGCGTAATTAAAATTTGCGACAGTAAAAAATTATTTTTTGTATAATTTACTATAGAAAAGGCAATCCCTGGCGTAATTAAAATTTGCGACAGTTGAAAATTATTTTTTGAATAATTTACTATAGAAAAGGCAATCCCTGGCGTAATTAAAATTTGCGACAGTTGAAAATTATTTTTTGAATAATTTACTATAGAAAAGGCAATCCCTGGCGTAATTAAAATTTGCGACAGTATAAAATTATTTTTTGAATAATTTACTATAGAAAACGCAATCCCTGGCGTAATTAAAATTTGCGACAGTATAAAATTATTTTTTGAATAATTTACTATAGAAAAGGCAATCCCTGGCGTATTTAAAATTTGCGACAGTATAAAATTATTTTTTGAATAATTTACTATAGAAAATGCAATCCCTGGCGCAATTAAAATTTGCGACAGTAAAAAATTATTTTTTGAATAATTTACTATAGAAAAGGCAATCCCTGGCGTAATTAAAATTTGCGACAGTAAAAAATTATTTTTTGAATAATTTACTATAGAAAAGGCAATCCCTGGCGGATTTGAAATTTGCGACAGTTGAAAATTATTTTTTGAATAATTTACTATAGAAAAGGTAATCCCTGGCGTAATTAAAATTTGCGACAGTAAAAAATTATTTTTTGAATAATTTACTATAGAAAAGGCAATCCCTGGCGCAATTAAAATTTGCGACTGTAAAAAATTAATTTGTGAATAATTTACTATAGAAATGGCAATCCCTGGCGTAATTAAAATTTGCGACAGTAAAAAATTATTTTTTGAATAATTTACTATAGAAAAGGCAATCCCTGGCGGATTTGAAATTTGCGACAGTTGAAAATTATTTTTTGAATAATTTACTATAGAAAAGGTAATCCCTGGCGTAATTAAAATTTGCGACAGTAAAAAATTATTTTTTGAATAATTTACTATAGAAAAGGCAATCCCTGGCGTAATTAAAATTTGCGACAGTAAAAAATTATTTTTTGAATAATTTACTATAGAAAAGGCAATCCCTGGCGTAATTAAAATTTGCGAAAGTAAAAAATTATTTTTTGAATAATTTACTATAGAAAAGGCAATCCCTGGCGGATTTGAAATTTGCGACAGTTGAAAATTATTTTTTGAATAATTTACTATAGAAAAGGTAATCCCTGGCGTAATTAAAATTTGCGACAGTAAAAAATTATTTTTTGAATAATTTACTATAGAAAAGGCAATCCCTGGCGCAATTAAAATTTGCGACAGTAAAAAATTAATTAGTGAATAATTTACTATAGAAATGGCAATCCCTGGCGCAATTAAAATTTGCGACAGTATAAAATTATTTTTTGAATAATTTACTATAGAAAAGGCAATCCCTGGCGTAATTAAAATTTGCGACAGTTGAAAATTATTTTTTGCAAAATTTACTATAGAAAAGGCAATCCCTGGCGTAATTAAAATTTGCGACAGTAGAAAATTATTTTTTGAATAATATACTATAGAAAAGGCAATCCCTGGCGCACTTACAATTTGCGACAGTAAAAAATTGTTTTTTGAAAAATTTACTGTAGAAAAGGCAATCCCTGGCGCAATTAAAATTTGCGACAGTAGAAAATTATTTTTTGAATAATTTACTATAAGAAAAGGCAATCCCTGGCGGATTTGAAATTTGCGACAGTAAAAAATTATTTTTTGAATAATTTACTATAGAAAAGGCAATCCCTGGCGCAATTAAAATTTGCGACAGTTGAAAATTATTTTTTGCAAAATTTACTATAGAAAAGGCAATCCCTGGCGGATTTGAAATTTGCGACAGTTGAAAATTATTTTTTGAAAAGTTTACTATAGAAAAGGCAATCCCTGGCGTAATTAAAATTTGCGACAGTTGAAAATTATTTTTTGCAAAATTTACTATGGAAAAGGCAATCCCTGGCGTAATTAAAATTTGCGACAGTAGAAAATTATTTTTTGAAAAGTTTACTATAGAAAAGGCAATCCCTGGCGCAATTAAAATTTGCGACAGTAAAAAATTATTTTTTGAATAATTTACTATAGAAAAGGCAATCCCTGGCGCAATTAAAATTTGCGACAGTATAAAATTATTTTTTGAATAATTTACTATAGAAAAGGCAGTCCCTGGCGGATTTGAAATTTGCGACAGTTGAAAATTATTTTTTGAATAATTTACTATAGAAAAGGCAATCCCTGGCGGATTTGAAATTTGCGACAGTTGAAAATTATTTTTTGAATAATTTACTATAGAAAAGGAAATCCCTGGCATAATTAAAATTTGCGACAGTATAAAATTATTTTTTGCATAATTTACTATAGAAAAGGCAATACCTGGCGTAATTAAAATTTGCGACAGTAGAAAATTATTTTTTGAATAATTTACTATAGAAAAGGCAATCCCTGGCGTAATTAAAATTTGCGACAGTAGAAAATTAATTTTTGAATAATTTACTATAGAAAAGGCAATCACTGGCGTAATTAAAATTTGCGACAGTTGAAAATTATTTTTTGAATAATTTACTATAAAAAAGGCAATCCCTGGCGGATTTGAAATTTGCGACAGTTGAAAATTATTTTTTGAATAATTTACTATAGAAAAGGCAATCCCTGGCGCAATTAAAATTTGCGACAGTAAAAAATTATTTTTTGAATAATTTACTATAGAAAAGGCAATCCCTGGCGTAATTAAAATTTGCGACAGTTGAAAATTATTTTTTGAATAATTTACTATATAAAAGGCAATCCCTGGCGGATTTAAAATTTGCGACAGTTGAAAATTATTTTTTGAATAATTTACTATAGAAAAGGCAATCCCTGGCGTAATTAAGATTTGCGACAGTATAAAATTATTTTTTGAATAATTTACTATACAAAAGGCAATCCCTGGCCGATTTGAAATTTGCGACAGTTGAAAATTATTTTTTGAATAATTTACTATAGAAAAGGCAATCCCTGGCGGATTTGAAATTTGCGACAGTTGAAAATTATTTTTTGAATAATTTACTATAGAAAAGGCAATCCCTGGCGTAATTAAAATTTGCGACAGTATAAAATTATTTTTTGAATAATTTACTATAGAAAAGGCAATCCCTGGCGTAATTAAAATTTGCGACAGTTGAAAATTATTTTTTGCTAAATTTACTATAGAAAAGGCAATCCCTGGCGTAATTAAAATTTGCGACAGTAGAAAATTATTTTTTGAATAATATACTATAGAAAAGGCAATCCCTGGCGCACTTACAATTTGCGACAGTAAAAAATTATTTTTTGAAAAATTTACTGTAGAAAAGGCAATCCCTGGCGCAATTAAAATTTGCGACAGTAGAAAATTATTTTTTGAATAATTTACTATAGAAAAGGCAGTCCCTGGCGGATTTGAAATTTGCGACAGTTGAAAATTATTTTTTGAATAATTTACTATAGAAAAGGCAATCCCTGGCGGATTTGAAATTTGCGACAGTTGAAAATTATTTTTTGAATAATTTACTATAGAAAAGGCAATCCCTGGCGTAATTAAAATTTGCGACAGTTGAAAATTATTTTTTGCAAAATTTACTATAGAAAAGGCAATCCCTGGCGTAATTAAAATTTGCGACAGTAGAAAATTATTTTTTGAATAATATACTATAGAAAAGGCAATCCCTGGCGCACTTACAATTTGCGACAGTAAAAAATTATTTTTTGAAAAATTTACTGTAGAAAAGGCAATCCCTGGCGCAATTAAAATTTGCGACAGTAAAAAATTATTTTTTGAATAATTTACTATACAAAAGGCAATCCCTGGCCGATTTGAAATTTGCGACAGTTGAAAATTATTTTTTGAATAATTTACTATAGAAAAGGCAGTCCCTGGCGGATTTGAAATTTGCGACAGTTGAAAATTATTTTTTGAATAATTTACTATAGAAAAGGCAATCCCTGGCGGATTTGAAATTTGCGACAGTTGAAAATTATTTTTTGAATAATTTACTATAGAAAAGGAAATCCCTGGCATAATTAAAATTTGCGACAGTATAAAATTATTTTTTGAATAATTTACTATAGAAAAGGCAATACCTGGCGTAATTAAAATTTGCGACAGTAGAAAATTATTTTTTGAATAATTTACTATAGAAAAGGCAATCCCTGGCGTAATTAAAATTTGCGACAGTAGAAAATTAATTTTTGAATAATTTACTATAGAAAAGGCAATCACTGGCGTAATTAAAATTTGCGACAGTTGAAAATTATTTTTTGAATAATTTACTATAAAAAAGGCAATCCCTGGCGGATTTGAAATTTGCGACAGTTGAAAATTATTTTTTGAATAATTTACTATAGAAAAGGCAATCCCTGGCGCAATTAAAATTTGCGACAGTAAAAAATTATTTTTTGAATAATTTACTATAGAAAAGGCAATCCCTGGCGTAATTAAAATTTGCGACAGTAGAAAATTATTTTTTCAATAATTTACTATAGAAAAGGCAATCCCTGGCGTAATTAAAATTTGCGACAGTTGAAAATTATTTTTTGAATAATTTACTATAGAAAAGGCAATCCCTGGCGTAATTAAAATTTGCGACAGTTGAAAATTATTTTTTGAATAATTTACTATATAAAAGGCAATCCCTGGCGGATTGAAAATTTGCGACAGTTGAAAATTATTTTTTGAATAATTTACTATAGAAAAGGCAATCCCTGGCGTAATTAAAATTTGCGACAGTATAAAATTATTTTTTGAATAATTTACTATACAAAAGGCAATCCCTGGCCGATTTGAAATTTGCGACAGTTGAAAATTATTTTTTGAATAATTTACTATAGAAAAGGCAATCCCTGGCGGATTTGAAATTTGCGACAGTTGAAAATTATTTTTTTGAATAATTTACTATAGAAAAGGCAATCCCTGGCGTAATTAAAATTTGCGGCAGTTGAAAATTATTTTTTGAATAATTTACTATAGAAAAGGCAATCCCTGGCGTAATTAAAATTTGCGACAGTAAAAAATTATTTTTTGAATAATTTACTATAGAAAAGGCGATCCCTGGCGTAATTAAAATTTGCGACAGTAAAAAATTATTTTTTGAATAATTTACTATAGAAAAGGCAATCCCTGGCGGATTTGAAATTTGCGACAGTTGAAAATTATTTTTTGAATAATTTACTATAGAAAAGGTAATCCCTGGCGTAATTAAAATTTGCGACAGTAAAAAATTATTTTTTGAATAATTTACTATAGAAAAGGCAATCCCTGGTGCAATTAAAATTTGCGACAGTAAAAAATTAATTTGTGAATAATTTACTATAGAAATGGCAATCCCTGGCGCAATTAAAATTTGCGACAGTAAAAAATTATTTTTTGAATAATTTACTATAGAAAAGGCAATCCCTGGCGTAATTAAAATTTGCGACAGTTGAAAATTATTTTTTGCAAAATTTACTATAGAAAAGGCAATCCCTGGCCGATTTGAAATTTGCGACAGTTGAAAATTATTTTTTGAATAATTTACTATAGAAAAGGCAATCCCTGGCGGATTTGAAATTTGCGACAGTTGAAAATTATTTTTTGAATAATTTACTATAGAAAAGGCAATCCCTGGCGTAATTAAAATTTGCGACAGTTGAAAATTATTTTTTGAATAATTTACTATAGAAAAGGCAATCCCTGGCGTAATTAAAATTTGCGACAGTAAAAAATTATTTTTTGAATAATTTACTATAGAAAAGGCGATCCCTGGCGTAATTAAAATTTGCGACAGTAAAAAATTATTTTTTGAATAATTTACTATAGCAAAGGCAATCCCTGGCGGATTTGAAATTTGCGACAGTTGAAAATTATTTTTTGAATAATTTACTATAGAAAAGGTAATCCCTGGCGTAATTAAAATTTGCGACAGTAAAAAATTATTTTTTGAATAATTTACTATAGAAAAGGCAATCCCTGGCGCAATTAAAATTTGAGACAGTAAAAAATTAATTTGTGAATAATTTACTATAGAAATGGCAATCCCTGGCGCAATTAAAATTTGCGACAGAAAAAAATTATTTTTTGAATAATTTACTATAGAAAAGGCAATCCCTGGCGCAATTAAAATTTGCGACAGTAAAAAATTAATTTGTGAATAATTTACTATAGAAATGGCAATCCCTGGCGCAATTAAAATTTGCGACAGTATAAAATTATTTTTTGAATAATTTACTATAGAAAAGGCAATCCCTGGCGTAATTAAAATTTGCGACAGTTGAAAATTATTTTTTGCAAAATTTACTATAGAAAAGGCAATCCCTGGCGTAATTAAAATTTGCGACAGTAGAAAATTATTTTTTGAATAATATACTATAGAAAAGGCAATCCCTGGCGCACTTACAATTTGCGACAGTAAAAAATTATTTTTTGAAAAATTTACTGTAGAAAAGGCAATCCCTGGCGCAATTAAAATTTGCGACAGTAGAAAATTATTTTTTGAATAATTTACTATAGAAAAGGCAATCCCTGGCGGATTTGAAATTTGCGACAGTAAAAAATTATTTTTTGAATAATTTACTATAGAAAAGGCAATTCCTGGCGCAATTAAAATTTGCGACAGTTGAAAATTATTTTTTGCAAAATTTACTATAGAAAAGGCAATCCCTGGCGGATTTGAAATTTGCGACAGTTGAAAATTATTTTTTGAAAAGTTTACTATAGAAAAGGCAATCCCTGGCGTAATTAAAATTTGCGACAGTTGAAAATTATTTTTTGTAAAATTTACTATAGAAAAGGCAATCCCTGGCGTAATTAAAATTTGCGACAGTAGAAAATTATTTTTTGAAAAGTTTACTATAGAAAAGGCAATCCCTGGCGCAATTAAAATTTGCGACAGTAAAAAATTATTTTTTGAATAATTTACTATAGAAAGGGCAATCCCTGGCGCAATTAAAATTTGCGACAGTATAAAATTATTTTTTGAATAATTTACTATAGAAAAGGCAGTCCCTGGCGGATTTGAAATTTGCGACAGTTGAAAATTATTTTTTGAATAATTTACTATAGAAAAGGCAATCCCTGGCGGATTTGAAATTTGCGACAGTTGAAAATTATTTTTTTAATAATTTACTATAGAAAAGGAAATCCCTGGCGTAATTAAAATTTGCGACAGTATAAAATTATTTTTTGAATAATTTACTATAGAAAAGGCAATACCTGGCGTAATTAAAATTTGCGACAGTAGAAAATTATTTTTTGAATAATTTACTATAGAAAAGGCAATCCCTGGCGTAATTAAAATTTGCGACAGTAGAAAATTAATTTTTGAATAATTTACTATAGAAAAGGCAATCACTGGCGTAATTAAAATTTGCGACAGTTGAAAATTATTTTTTGAATAATTTACTATAGAAAAGGCAATACCTGGCGGATTTGAAATTTGCGACAGTTGAAAATTATTTTTTGAATAATTTACTATAGAAAAGGCAATCCCTGGCGCAATTAAAATTTGCGACAGTAAAAAATTATTTTTTGAATAATTTACTATAGAAAAGGCAATCCCTGGCGTAATTAAAATTTGCGACAGTAGAAAATTATTTTTTCAATAATTTACTATAGAAAAGGCAATCCCTGGCGTAATTAAAATTTGCGACAGTTGAAAATTATTTTTTGAATAATTTACTATAGAAAAGGCAATCCCTGGCGTAATTAAAATTTGCGACAGTTGAAAATTATTTTTTGAATAATTTACTATAGAAAAGGCAATCCCTGGTGGATTTAAAATTTGCGACAGTTGAAAATTATTTTTTGAATAATTTACTATAGAAAAGGCAATCCCTGGCGTAATTAAAATTTGCGACAGTATAAAATTATTTTTTGAATAATTTACTATACAAAAGGCAATCCCTGGCGCAATTAAAATTTGCGACAGTAAAAAATTAATTTGTGAATAATTTACTATAGAAATGGCAATCCCTGGCGCAATTAAAATTTGCGACAGAAAAAAATTATTTTTTGAATAATTTACTATAGAAAAGGCAATCCCTGGCGCAATTAAAATTTGCGACAGTAAAAAATTAATTTGTGAATAATTTACTATAGAACTGGCAATCCCTGGCGCAATTAAAATTTGCGACAGTATAAAATTATTTTTTGAATAATTTACTATAGAAAAGGCAATCCCTGGCGTAATTAAAATTTGCGACAGTTGAAAATTATTTTTTGCAAAATTTACTATAGAAAAGGCAATCCCTGGCGTAATTAAAATTTGCGACAGTAGAAAAGTATTTTTTGAATAATATACTATAGAAAAGGCAATCCCTGGCGCACTTACAATTTGCGACAGTAAAAAATTATTTTTTGAAAAATTTACTGTAGAAAAGGCAATCCCTGGCGCAATTAAAATTTGCGACAGTAGAAAATTATTTTTTGAATAATTTACTATAGAAAAGGCAATCCCTGGCGGATTTGAAATTTGCGACAGTAAAAAATTATTTTTTGAATAATTTACTATAGAAAAGGCAATCCCTGGCGCAATTAAAATTTGCGACAGTTGAAAATTATTTTTTGCAAAATTTACTATAGAAAAGGCAATCCCTGGCGGATTTGAAATTTGCGACAATTGAAAATTATTTTTTGAAAAGTTTACTATAGAAAAGGCAATCCCTGGCGTAATTAAAATTTGCGACAGTTGAAAATTATTTTTTGCAAAATTTACTATAGAAAAGGCAACCCTGGCGTAATTAAAATTTGCGACAGTAGAAATTTATTTTTTGAAAAGTTTACTATAGAAAAGGCAATCCCTGGCGCAATTAAAATTTGCGACAGTAAAAAATTATTTTTTGAATAATTTACTATAGAAAAGGCAATCCCTGGCGCAATTAAAATTTGCGACAGTATAAAATTATTTTTTGAATAATTTACTATAGAAAAGGCAGTCCCTGGCGTATTTGAAATTTGCGACAGTTGAAAATTATTTTTTGAATAATTTACTATAGAAAAGGCAATCCCTGGCGGATTTGAAATTTGCGACAGTTGAAAATTATTTTTTGAATAATTTACTATAGAAAAGGAAATCCCTGGCGTAATTAAAATTTGCGACAGTATAAAATTATTTTTTGAATAATTTACTATAGAAAAGGCAATACCTGGCGTAATTAAAATTTGCGACAGTAGAAAATTATTTTTTGAATAATTTACTATAGAAAAGGCAATCCCTGGCGTAATTAAAATTTGCGAGAGTAGAAAATTAATTTTTGAATAATTTACTATAGAAAAGGCAATCACTGGCGTAATTAAAATTTGCGACAGTTGAAAATTATTTTTTGAATAATTTACTATAGAAAAGGCAATACCTGGCGGATTTGAAATTTGCGACAGTTGAAAATTATTTTTTGAATAATTTACTATAGAAAAGGCAATCCCTGGCGCAATTAAAATTTGCGACAGTAAAAAATTATTTTTTGAATAATTTACTATAGAAAAGGCAATCCCTGGCGTAATTAAAATTTGCGACAGTAGAAAATTATTTTTTCAATAATTTACTATAGAAAAGGCAATCCCTGGCGTAATTAAAATTTGCGACAGTTGAAAATTATTTTTTGAATAATTTACTATAGAAAAGGCAATCCCTGGCGTAATTAAAATTTGCGACAGTTGAAAATTATTTTTTGAATAATTTACTATAGAAAAGGCAATCCCTGGCGGATTTAAAATTTGCGACAGTTGAAAATTATTTTTTGAATAATTTACTATAGAAAAGGCAATCCCTGGCGTAATTAAAATTTGCGACAGTATAAAATTATTTTTTGAATAATTTACTATACAAAAGGCAATCCCTGGCCGATTTGAAATTTGCGACAGTTGAAAATTATTTTTTGAATAGTTTACTATAGAAAAGGCAATCCCTGGCGGATTTGAAATTTGCGACAGTTGAAAATTATTTTTTGAATAATTTACTATAGAAAAGGCAATCCCTGGCGTAATTAAAATTTGCGACAGTTGAAAATTATTTTTTGAATAATTTACTATAGAAAAGGCAATCCCTGGCGTAATTAAAATTTGCGACAGTAAAAAATTATTTTTTGAATAATTTACTATAGAAAAGGCGATCCCTGGCGTAATTAAAATTTGCGACAGTAAAAAATTATTTTTTGAATAATTTACTGTAGAAAAGGCAATCCCTGGCGGATTTGAAATTTGCGACAGTTGAAAATTATTTTTTGAATAATTTACTATAGAAAAGGTAATCCCTGGCGTAATTAAAATTTGCGACAGTAAAAAATTATTTTTTGAATAATTTACTATAGAAAAGGCAATCCCTGGCGCAATTAAAATTTGCGACAGTAAAAAATTAATTTGTGAATAATTTACTATAGAAATGGCAATCCCTGGCGCAATTAAAATTTGCGACAGTATAAAATTATTTTTTGAATAATTTACTATAGAAAAGGCAATCCCTGGCGTAATTAAAATTTGCGACAGTTGAAAATTATTTTTTGCAAAATTTACTATAGAAAAGGCAATCCCTGGCGTAATTAAAATTTTCGACAGTAGAAAATTATTTTTTGAATAATATACTATAGAAAAGGCAATCCCTGGCGCACTTACAATTTGTGACAGTAAAAAATTATTTTTTGAAAAATTTACTATAGAAAAGGCAATCCCTGGCGTAATTAAAATTTGCGACAGTAAAAAATTATTTTTTGAATAATTTACTATAGAAAAGGCAATCCCTGGCGTAATTAAAATTTGCGACAGTAAAAAATTATTTTTTGAATAATTTACTATAGAAAAGGCAATCCCTGGCGGATTTGAAATTTGCGACAGTTGAAAATTATTTTTTGAATAATTTACTATAGAAAAGGTAATCCCTGGCGTAATTAAAATTTGCGACAGTAAAAAATTATTTTTTGAATAATTTACTATAGAAAAGGCAATCCCTGGCGCAATTAAAATTTGCGACAGTAAAAAATTAATTTGTGAATAATTTACTATAGAAATGGCAATCCCTGGCGCAATTAAAATTTGCGACAGTATAAAATTATTTTTTGAATAATTTACTATAGAATAGGCAATCCCTGGCGGATTTAAAATTTGCGACAGTTGAAAATTATTTTTTGAATAATTTACTATAGAAAAGGCAATCCCTGGCGTAATTAAAATTTGCGACAGTATAAAATTATTTTTTGAATAATTTACTATACAAAAGGCAATCCCTGGCCGATTTGAAATTTGCGACAGTTGAAAATTATTTTTTGAATAATTTACTATAGAAAAGGCAATCCCTGGCGGATTTGAAATTTGCGACAGTTGAAAATTATTTTTTGAATAATTTACTATAGAAAGGGCAATCCCTGGCGTATTTAAAATTTGCGACAGTTGAAAATTATTTTTTGAATAATTTACTATAGAAAAGGCAATCCCTGGCGCAATTAAAATTTGCGACAGTATAAAATTATTTTTTGAATAATTTACTATAGAAAAGGTAATCCCTGGCGGATTTGAAATTTGCGACAGTTGTAAATTATTTTTTGAATAATTTACTATAGAAAAGCTATCCCTGGCGTAATTAAAATTTGCGACAGTTGAAAATTATTTTTTGAATAATTTACTATAGAAAAGGCAATCCTTGGCGCAATTAAAATTTGCCACAGTTGAAAATTATTTTTTGAATAATTTACTATAGAAAAGGCAATCCCTGGCGCAATTAAAATTTGCGACAGTTGAAAATTATTTTTTGAATAATTTACTATAGAAAAGGCAATCCCTGGCGTAATTAAAATTTGCGACAGTTGAAAATTATTTTTTGAATAATTTAATATAGAAAAGGCAATCCCTGGCGGATTTGAAATTTGCGACAGTTGAAAATTATTTTTTGAATAATTTACTATAGAAAAGGCAATCCCTGGCGCAATTAAAATTTGCGACAGTAAAAAATTAATTTGTGAGAAATTTACTATAGAAAAGGCAATCCCTGGGATATTTAAAATTTGCGACAGTTGAAAATTATTTTTTGAATAATTTACTATAGAAAAGGCAATCCCTGGCGTAATTAAAATTTGCGACAGTAGAAAATTATTTTTTGAATAATTTACTATAGAAAAAGCAATCCCTGGCGTAATTAAAATTTGCGACAGTTGAAAATTATTTTTTGAATAATGTACTATAGAAAAGGCAATCCCTGGCGTAATTAAAATTTGCGACAGTAGAAAATTATTTTTTGAATAACTTACTATAGAAAAGGCAATCCCTGGCGCAATTAAAATTTGCGACAGTTGAAAATTATTTTTTGAATAATTTACTATAGAAAAGGCAATCCCTGGCGCAATTAAAATTTGCGACAGTTGAAAATTATTTTTTGAATAATTTACTATAGAAAAGGCAATCCCTGGCGCACTTAAAATTTGCGACATTTGAAAATTATTTTTTGAATAATTTACTATAGAAAAGGCAATCCCTGGCGTAATTAAAATTTGCGACAGTTGAAAATTATTTTTTGAATAATTTACTATAGAAAAGGCAATCCCTGGCGCAATTAAAATTTGCGACAGTATAAAATTATTTTTTGAATAATTTCCTATAGAAAAGGCAATCCCTGGCGGATTTGAAATTTGCGACAGTTGAAAATTATTTTTTGAATAATTTACTATAGAAAAGGCAATCCCTGGCGGATTTGAAATTTGCGACAGTTGAAAATTATTTTTTGAATAATTTACTATAGAAAAGGCAATCCCTGGCGCAATTAAAATTTGCGACAGTAGAAAATTATTTTTTGAATAATTTACTATACAAAAGGCAATCCCTGGCGTAATTAAAATTTGCGACAGTATAAAATTATTTTTTGAATAATTTACTATAGAAAAGGCAATTCCTGGCGTAATTAAAATTTGCGACAGTAAAAAATTCTTTTTGAATAATTTACTATAGAAATGGCAATCCCTGGCGTATTTAAAATTTGCGACAGTAAAAAATTAATATTTTGAAAAATTTACTGTAGAAAAGGCAATCTCTGGCGCAATTAAAACTTGCGATAGTAAAAAATTATTTTTTGAATAATTTACTATAGAAAAGGCAATCCCTGGAGGATTTGAAATTTGCGACAGTTGAAAATTATTTTTTGCAAAATTTACTATAGAAAAGGCAATCCCTGGCGGATTTGAAATTTGCGACAGTTGAAAATTATTTTTTGAATAATTTACTATAGAAAAGGCAATCCCTGGCGTATTTAAAATTTGCGACAGTTGAAAATTATTTTTTGAATAATTTACTATAGAAAAGGCAATCCCTGGCGCACTTAAAATTTGCGACAGTAAAAAATTATTTTTTGAATAATTTACTATAGAAAAGGCAATCCCTGGCGTAATTAAAATTTGCGACAGTTGAAAATTATTTTTTGAATAATTTACTATAGAAAAGGCAATCCCTGGCGCAATTAAAATTTGCGACAGTATAAAATTATTTTTTGAATAATTTACTATAGAAAAGGCAATCCCTGGCGCAATTAAAATTTGCTACAGTATAAAATTATTTTTTGAATAATTTACTATAGAAAAGGCAATCCCTGGCGTAATTAAAATTTTCGACAGTATAAAATTATTTTTTGAATAATTTACTATAGAAAAGGCAATCCCTGGCGCAATTAAAACTTGCGATAGTAAAAAATTATTTTTTGAATAATTTACTATAGAAAAGGCAATCCCTGGCGGATTTGAAATTTGCGACAGTTGAAAATTATTTTTTGAATAATTTACTATAGAAAAGTCAATCCCTGGCGTAATTAAAATTTGCGACAGTTGAAAATTATTTTTTGAATAATTTACTATAGAAAAGGCAAGCCCTGGCGTATTTAAAATTTGCGACAGTATAAAATTATTTTTTTTATAATTTACTATAGAAAAAGCAATCCCTGGCGCACTTAAAATTTGCGACAGTAAAAAATTATTTTTTGAATAATTTACTATAGAAAATGCAATCCCTGGCGTAATTAAAATTTGCGACAGTATAAAACTATTTTTTGAATAATTTACTATAGAAAAAGCAATCCCTGGCGTAATTAAAATTTGCGACAGTATAAAATTATTTTTTGAATAATTAACTATAGAAAAGGCATTCCCTGGCGTAATTAAAATTTGCGACAGTATAAAATTATTTTTTGAATAATTTACTATAGAAAACGCAATCCCTGGCGCAATTAAAATTTGCGACAGTATAAAATTAATATTTTGAAAAATTTACTGTAGAAAAGGCAATCCCTGGCGCAATTAAAACTTGCGATAGTAAAAAATTATTTTTTGAATAATTTACTATAGAAAAGGCAATCCCTGGCGGATTTGAAATTTGCGACAGTTGAAAATTATTTTTTGAATAATTTACTATAGAAAAGGCAATCCCTGGCGCAATTAAAATTTGCGACAGTATAAAATTATTTTTGAATAATTTACTATAGAAAAGGCAATCCCTGGCGCAATTAAAATTTGCGACAGTATAAAATTATTTTTTGAATAATTTACTATAGAAAAGGCAATCCCTGGCGTAATTAAAATTTGCGACAGTATAAAATTATTTTTTGAATAATTTACTATAGAAAAGGCAATCCCTGGCGCAATTAAAACTTCCGATAGTAAAAAATTATTTTTTGAATAATTTACTATAGAAAAGGCAATCCCTGGCGGATTTGAAATTTGCGACAGTTGAAAATTATTTTTTGAATAATTTACTATAGAAAAGGCAATCCCTGGCGTAATTAAAATTTGCGACAGTTGAAAATTATTTTTTGAATAATTTTCTATAGAAAAGGCAATCCCTGGCGTAATTAAAATTTGCGACAGTTGAAAATTATTTTTTGAATAATTTACTATAGAAAAGGCAATCCCTGGCGCAATTAAAATTTGCGACAGTATAAAATTATTTTTTGAATAATTTACTATAGAAAAGGCAATCCCTGGCGCAATTAAAATTTGCGACAGTATAAAATTATTTTTTGAATAATTTACTATAGAAAAGGCAATCCCTGGCGTAATTAAAATTTGCGACAGTATAAAATTATTTTTTGAATAATTTACTATAGAAAAGGCAATCCCTGGCGCAATTAAAACTTGCGATAGTAAAAAATTATTTTTTGAATAATTTACTATAGAAAAGGCAATCCCTGGCGGATTTGAAATTTGCGACAGTTGAAAATTATTTTTTGAATAATTTACTATAGAAAAGGCAATCCCTGGCGTAATTAAAATTTGCGACAGTTGAAAATTATTTTTTGAATAATTTACTATAGAAAAGGCAATACCTGGCGTATTTAAAATTTGCGACAGTATAAAATTATTTTTTTTTATAATTTACTATAGAAAAGGCAAACCCTGGCGCACTTAAAATTTGCGACAGTAAAAAATTATTTTTTGAATAATTTACTATAGAAAAGGCAATCCCTGGCGTAATTAAAATTTGCGACAGTATAAAATTATTTTTTGAATAATTTACTATAGAAAAGGCAATCCCTGGCGTAATTAAAATTTGCGACAGTATAAAATTATTTTTTGAATAATTTACTATAGAAAAGGCAATCCCTGGCGTAATTAAAATTTGCGACAGTATAAAATTTTTTTTTGAATAATTTACTATAGAAAACGCAATCCCTGGCGCAATTAAAATTTGCGACAGTATAAAATTAATATTTTGAAAAATTTACTGTAGAAAAGGCAATCCCTGGCGCAATTAAAACTTGCGATAGTAAAAAATTATTTTTTGAATAATTTACTATAGAAAAGGCAATCCCTGGCGGATTTGAAATTTGCGACAGTTGAAAATTATTTTTTGAATAATTTACTATAGAAAAGGCAATCCCTGGCGTAATTAAAATTTGCGACAGTATAAAATTATTTTTTGAATTATTTACTATAGAAAAGGCAATCCCTGGCGCAATTAAAACTTGCGATAGTAAAAAATTATTTTTTGAATAATTTACTATAGAAAAGACAATCCCTGGCGCACTTAAAATTTGCGACAGTAAAAAATTATTTTTTGAATAATTTACTATAGAAAAGGCAATCCCTGGCGGATTTGAAATTTGCGACAGTTGAAAATTATTTTTTGAATAATTTACTATAGAAAAGGCAATCCCTGGCGTAATTAAAATTTGCGACAGTATAAAATTATTTTTTGAATAATTTACTATAGAAAAGGCAATCCCTGGCGTATTTAAAATTTGCGACAGTATAAAATTATTTTTTGAATAATTTACTATAGAAAAGACAATCCCTGGCGCACTTAAAATTTGCGACAGTAAAAAATTATTTTTTGAATAATTTACTATAGAAAAGGCAATCCCTGGCGTAATTAAAATTTGCGACAGTATAAAATTATTTTTTGAATAATTTACTATAGGAAAGGCAATCCCTGGCGTAATTAAAATTTGCGACAGTATAAAATTATTTTTTGAATAATTTACTATAGAAAAGGCAATCCCTGGCGTAATTAAAATTTGCGACAGTATAAAATTATTTTTTGAATATTTTACTATAGAAAAGGCAATCCCTGGCGTATTTAAAATTTGCGACAGTATAAAATTATTTTTTGAATAATTTACTATAGAAAAGGCAATCCCTGGCGTAATTAAAATTTGCGACAGTATAAAATTATTTTTTGAATAATTTACTATAGAAAAGGCAATCCCTGGCGTATTTAAAATTTGCGACAGTATAAAATTATTTTTTGAATAATTTACTATAGAAAAGGCAATCCCTGGCGTATTTAAAATTTGCGACAGTATAAAATTATTTTTTGAATAATTTACTATAGAAAAGGCAATCCCTGGCGCACTTAAAATTTGCGACAGTAAAAAATTATTTTTTGAATAATTTACTATAGAAAAGGCAATCCCTGGCGTAATTAAAATTTGCGACAGTATAAAATTATTTTTTGAATAATTTACTATAGAAAAGGCAATCCCTGGTGGATTTGAAATTTGCGACAGTATAAAATTATTTTTTGAATAATTTACTATAGAAAAGGCAATCCCTGGCGTAATTAAAATTTGCGACAGTATAAAATAATTTTTTGAATATTTTACTATAGAAAAGGCAATCCCTGGCGTATTTAAAATTTACGACAGTATAAAATTATTTTTTGAATAATTTACTAGAGAAAAGGCAATCCCTGGCGTAATTAAAATTTGCGACAGTATAAAATTATTTTTTGAATAATTTACTATAGAAAAGGCAATACCTGGCGTATTTAAAATTTGCGACAGTATAAAATGAATATTTTGAAAAATTTACTGTAGAAAAGGCAATCCCTGGCGCAATTAAAACTTGCGATAGTAAAAAATTATTTTTTGAATAATTTACTATAGAAAAGGCAATCCCTGGCGGATTTGAAATTTGCGACAGTTGAAAATTATTTTTTGAATAATTTACTATAGAAAAGGCAATCCCTGGCGTAATTAAAATCTGCGACAGTATAAAATTATTTTTTGAATAATTTACTATAGAAAAGGCAATCCCTGGCGTAATTAAAATTTGCGACAGTAAAAAATTATTTTTTGAATAATTTACTATAGAAAAGGCAATCCCTGGCGTAATTAAAATTTGCGACAGTATAAAATTATTTTTTGAATAATTTACTATAGGAAAGGCAATCCCTGGCGTAATTAAAATTTGCGACAGTATAAAATTATTTTTTGAATAATTTACTATAGAAAAGGCAATCCCTGGCGTAATTAAAATTTGCGACAGTATAAAATTATTTTTTGAATATTTTACTATAGAAAAGGCAATCCCTGGCGTATTTAAAATTTGCGACAGTATAAAATTATTTTTTGAATAATTTACTATAGAAAAGGCAATCCCTGGCGTAATTAAAATTTGCGACAGTATAAAATTATTTTTTGAATAATTTACTATAGAAAAGGCAATCCCTGGCGTATTTAAAATTTGCGACAGTATAAAATTATTTTTTGAATAATTTACTATAGAAAAGACAATCCCTGGCGCACTTAAAATTTGCGACAGTAAAAAATTATTTTTTGAATAATTTACTATAGAAAAGGCAATCCCTGGCGTAATTAAAATTTGCGACAGTATAAAATTATTTTTTGAATAATTTACTATAGGAAAGGCAATCCCTGGCGTAATTAAAATTTGCGACAGTATAAAATTATTTTTTGAATAATTTACTATAGAAAAGGCAATCCCTGGCGTAATTAAAATTTGCGACAGTATAAAATTATTTTTTGAATATTTTACTATAGAAAAGGCAATCCCTGGCGTATTTAAAATTTGCGACAGTATAAAATTATTTTTTGAATATTTTACTATAGAAAAGGCAATCCCTGGCGTATTTAAAATTTGCGACAGTATAAAATTATTTTTTGAATAATTTACTATAGAAAAGGCAATCCCTGGCGTAATTAAAATTTGCGACAGTATAAAATTATTTTTTGAATAATTTACTATAGAAAAGGCAATCCCTGGCGTATTTAAAATTTGCGACAGTATAAAATTATTTTTTGAATAATTTACTATAGAAAAGACAATCCCTGGCGCACTTAAAATTTGCGACAGTAAAAAATTATTTTTTGAATAATTTACTATAGAAAAGGCAATCCCTGGCGTAATTAAAATTTGCGACAGTATAAAATTATTTTTTGAATAATTTACTATAGAAAAGGCAATCCCTGGCGTATTTAAAATTTGCGACAGTATAAAATTATTTTTTGAATAATTTACTATAGAAAAGGCAATCCCTGGCGTATTTAAAATTTGCGACAGTATAAAATTATTTTTTGAATAATTTACTATAGAAAACGCAATCCCTGGCGCAATTAAAATTTGCGACAGTATAAAATTAATATTTTGAAAAATTTACTGTAGAAAAGGCAATCCCTGGCGCAATTAAAACTTGCGATAGTAAAAAATTATTTTTTGAATAATTTACTATAGAAAAGGCAATCCCTGGCGGATTTGAAATTTGCGACAGTTGAAAATTATTTTTTGAATAATTTACTATAGAAAAGGCAATCCCTGGCGTAATTAAAATTTGCGACAGTATAAAATTATTTTTTGAATTATTTACTATAGAAAAGGCAATCCCTGGCGCAATTAAAACTTGCGATAGTAAAAAATTATTTTTTGAATAATTTACTATAGAAAAGGCAATCCCTGGCGGATTTGAAATTTGCGACAGTTGAAAATTATTTTTTGGATAATTTACTATAGAAAAGGCAATCCCTGGCGTAATTAAAATTTGCGACAGTTGAAAATTATTTTTTGAATAATTTACTATAGAAAAGGCAATCCCTGGCGTATTTAAAATTTGCGACAGTATAAAATTATTTTTTGAATAATTTACTATAGAAAAGACAATCCCTGGCGCACTTAAAATTTGCGACAGTAAAAAATTATTTTTTGAATAATTTACTATAGAAAAGGCAATCCCTGGCGTAATTAAAATTTGCGACAGTATAAAATTATTTTTTGAATAATTTACTATAGGAAAGGCAATCCCTGGCGTAATTAAAATTTGCGACAGTATAAAATTATTTTTTGAATAATTTACTATAGAAAAGGCAATCCCTGGCGTAATTAAAATTTGCGACAGTATAAAATTATTTTTTGAATATTTTACTATAGAAAAGGCAATCCCTGGCGTATTTAAAATTTGCGACAGTATAAAATTATTTTTTGAATAATTTACTATAGAAAAGGCAATCCCTGGCGTAATTAAAATTTGCGACAGTATAAAATTATTTTTTGAATAATTTACTATAGAAAAGGCAATCCCTGGCGTATTTAAAATTTGCGACAGTATAAAATTATTTTTTGAATAATTTACTATAGAAAAGGCAATCCCTGGCGTATTTAAAATTTGCGACAGTATAAAATTATTTTTTGAATAATTTACTATAGAAAAGGCAATCCCTGGCGCACTTAAAATTTGCGACAGTAAAAAATTATTTTTTGAATAATTTACTATAGAAAAGGCAATCCCTGGCGTAATTAAAATTTGCGACAGTATAAAATTATTTTTTGAATAATTTACTATAGAAAAGGCAATCCCTGGTGGATTTGAAATTTGCGACAGTATAAAATTATTTTTTGAATAATTTACTATAGAAAAGGCAATCCCTGGCGTAATTAAAATTTGCGACAGTATAAAATAATTTTTTGAATATTTTACTATAGAAAAGGCAATCCCTGGCGTATTTAAAATTTACGACAGTATAAAATTATTTTTTGAATAATTTACTAGAGAAAAGGCAATCCCTGGCGTAATTAAAATTTGCGACAGTATAAAATTATTTTTTGAATAATTTACTATAGAAAAGGCAATACCTGGCGTATTTAAAATTTGCGACAGTATAAAATGAATATTTTGAAAAATTTACTGTAGAAAAGGCAATCCCTGGCGCAATTAAAACTTGCGATAGTAAAAAATTATTTTTTGAATAATTTACTATAGAAAAGGCAATCCCTGGCGGATTTGAAATTTGCGACAGTTGAAAATTATTTTTTGAATAATTTACTATAGAAAAGGCAATCCCTGGCGTAATTAAAATCTGCGACAGTATAAAATTATTTTTTGAATAATTTACTATAGAAAAGGCAATCCCTGGCGTAATTAAAATTTGCGACAGTAAAAAATTATTTTTTGAATAATTTACTATAGAAAAGGCAATCCCTGGCGCAATTAAAACTTGCGATAGTAAAAAATTATTTTTTGAATAATTTACTATAGAAAAGGCAATCCCTGGCGGATTTGAAATTTGCGACAGTTGAAAATTATTTTTTGAATAATTTACTATAGAAAAGGCAATCCCTGGCGTAATTAAAATTTGCGACAGTATAAAATTATTTTTTGAATTATTTACTATAGAAAAGGCAATCCCTGGCGCAATTAAAACTTGCGATAGTAAAAAATTATTTTTTGAATAATTTACTATAGAAAAGGCAATCCCTGGCGGATTTGAGATTTGCGACAGTTGAAAATTATTTTTTGGATAATTTACTATAGAAAAGGCAATCCCTGGCGTAATTAAAATTTGCGACAGTTGAAAATTATTTTTTGAATAATTTACTATAGAAAAGGCAATCCCTGGCGTATTTAAAATTTGCGACAGTATAAAATAATTTTTTGAATAATTTACTATAGAAAAGGCAATCCCTGGCGCACTTAAAATTTGCGACAGTAAAAAATTATTTTTTGAATAATTTACTATAGAAAAGGCAATCCCTGGCGTAATTAAAATTTGCGACAGTATAAAATTATTTTTTGAATAATTTACTATAGAAAAGGCAATCCCTGGCGTAATTAAAATTTGCGACAGTATAAAATTATTTTTTGAATAATTTACTATAGAAAAGGCAATCCCTGGCGTAATTAAAATTTGCGACAGTATAAAATTATTTTTTGAATATTTTACTATAGAAAAGGCAATCCCTGGCGTATTTAAAATTTGCGACAGTATAAAATTATTTTTTGAATAATTTACTATAGAAAAGGCAATCCCTGGCGTAATTAAAATTTGCGACAGTATAAAATTATTTTTTGAATAATTTACTATAGAAAAGGCAATCCCTGGCGTATTTAAAATTTGCGACAGTATAAAATTAATATTTTGAAAAATTTACTGTAGAAAAGGCAATCCCTGGCGCAATTAAAACTTGCGATAGTAAAAAATTATTTTTTGAATAATTTACTATAGAAAAGGCAATCCCTGGCGTAATTAAAATTTGCGACAGTATAAAATTATTTTTTGAATAATTTACTATAGAAAAGGCAATCCCTGGCGTATTTAAAATTTGCGACAGTATAAAATTATTTTTTGAATAATTTACTATAGAAAAGGCAATCCCTGGCGTATTTAAAATTTGCGACAGTATAAAATTATTTTTTGAATAATTTACTATAGAAAACGCAATCCCTGGCGCAATTAAAATTTGCGACAGTATAAAATTAATATTTTGAAAAATTTACTGTAGAAAAGGCAATCCCTGGCGCAATTAAAACTTGCGATAGTAAAAAATTATTTTTTGAATAATTTACTATAGAAAAGGCAATCCCTGGCGGATTTGAAATTTGCGACAGTTGAAAATTATTTTTTGAATAATTTACTATAGAAAAGGCAATCCCTGGCGTAATTAAAATTTGCGACAGTATAAAATTATTTTTTGAATTATTTACTATAGAAAAGGCAATCCCTGGCGCAATTAAAACTTGCGATAGTAAAAAATTATTTTTTGAATAATTTACTATAGAAAAGGCAATCCCTGGCGGATTTGAAATTTGCGACAGTTGAAAATTATTTTTTGGATAATTTACTATAGAAAAGGCAATCCCTGGCGTAATTAAAATTTGCGACAGTTGAAAATTATTTTTTGAATAATTTACTATAGAAAAGGCAATCCCTGGCGTATTTAAAATTTGCGACAGTATAAAATTATTTTTTGAATAATTTACTATAGAAAAGACAATCCCTGGCGCACTTAAAATTTGCGACAGTAAAAAATTATTTTTTGAATAATTTACTATAGAAAAGGCAATCCCTGGCGTAATTAAAATTTGCGACAGTATAAAATTATTTTTTGAATAATTTACTATAGGAAAGGCAATCCCTGGCGTAATTAAAATTTGCGACAGTATAAAATTATTTTTTGAATAATTTACTATAGAAAAGGCAATCCCTGGCGTAATTAAAATTTGCGACAGTATAAAATTATTTTTTGAATATTTTACTATAGAAAAGGCAATCCCTGGCGTATTTAAAATTTGCGACAGTATAAAATTATTTTTTGAATAATTTACTATAGAAAAGGCAATCCCTGGCGTAATTAAAATTTGCGACAGTATAAAATTATTTTTTGAATAATTTACTATAGAAAAGGCAATCCCTGGCGTATTTAAAATTTGCGACAGTATAAAATTATTTTTTGAATAATTTACTATAGAAAAGGCAATCCCTGGCGTATTTAAAATTTGCGACAGTATAAAATTATTTTTTGAATAATTTACTATAGAAAAGGCAATCCCTGGCGCACTTAAAATTTGCGACAGTAAAAAATTATTTTTTGAATAATTTACTATAGAAAAGGCAATCCCTGGCGTAATTAAAATTTGCGACAGTATAAAATTATTTTTTGAATAATTTACTATAGAAAAGGCAATCCCTGGTGGATTTGAAATTTGCGACAGTATAAAATTATTTTTTGAATAATTTACTATAGAAAAGGCAATCCCTGGCGTAATTAAAATTTGCGACAGTATAAAATAATTTTTTGAATATTTTACTATAGAAAAGGCAATCCCTGGCGTATTTAAAATTTACGACAGTATAAAATTATTTTTTGAATAATTTACTAGAGAAAAGGCAATCCCTGGCGTAATTAAAATTTGCGACAGTATAAAATTATTTTTTGAATAATTTACTATAGAAAAGGCAATACCTGGCGTATTTAAAATTTGCGACAGTATAAAATGAATATTTTGAAAAATTTACTGTAGAAAAGGCAATCCCTGGCGCAATTAAAACTTGCGATAGTAAAAAATTATTTTTTGAATAATTTACTATAGAAAAGGCAATCCCTGGCGGATTTGAAATTTGCGACAGTTGAAAATTATTTTTTGAATAATTTACTATAGAAAAGGCAATCCCTGGCGTAATTAAAATCTGCGACAGTATAAAATTATTTTTTGAATAATTTACTATAGAAAAGGCAATCCCTGGCGTAATTAAAATTTGCGACAGTAAAAAATTATTTTTTGAATAATTTACTATAGAAAAGGCAATCCCTGGCGCAATTAAAACTTGCGATAGTAAAAAATTATTTTTTGAATAATTTACTATAGAAAAGGCAATCCCTGGCGGATTTGAAATTTGCGACAGTTGAAAATTATTTTTTGAATAATTTACTATAGAAAAGGCAATCCCTGGCGTAATTAAAATTTGCGACAGTATAAAATTATTTTTTGAATTATTTACTATAGAAAAGGCAATCCCTGGCGCAATTAAAACTTGCGATAGTAAAAAATTATTTTTTGAATAATTTACTATAGAAAAGGCAATCCCTGGCGGATTTGAGATTTGCGACAGTTGAAAATTATTTTTTGGATAATTTACTATAGAAAAGGCAATCCCTGGCGTAATTAAAATTTGCGACAGTTGAAAATTATTTTTTGAATAATTTACTATAGAAAAGGCAATCCCTGGCGTATTTAAAATTTGCGACAGTATAAAATAATTTTTTGAATAATTTACTATAGAAAAGGCAATCCCTGGCGCACTTAAAATTTGCGACAGTAAAAAATTATTTTTTGAATAATTTACTATAGAAAAGGCAATCCCTGGCGTAATTAAAATTTGCGACAGTATAAAATTATTTTTTTAATAATTTACTATAGAAAAGGCAATCCCTGGCGTAATTAAAATTTGCGACAGTATAAAATTATTTTTTGAATAATTTACTATAGAAAAGGCAATCCCTGGCGTAATTAAAATTTGCGACAGTATAAAATTATTTTTTGAATATTTTACTATAGAAAAGGCAATCCCTGGCGTATTTAAAATTTGCGACAGTATAAAATTATTTTTTGAATAATTTACTATAGAAAAGGCAATCCCTGGCGTAATTAAAATTTGCGACAGTATAAAATTATTTTTTGAATAATTTACTATAGAAAAGGCAATCCCTGGCGTATTTAAAATTTGCGACAGTATAAAATTAATATTTTGAAAAATTTACTGTAGAAAAGGCAATCCCTGGCGCAATTAAAACTTGCGATAGTAAAAAATTATTTTTTGAATAATTTACTATAGAAAAGGCAATCCCTGGCGTAATTAAAATTTGCGACAGTATAAAATTATTTTTTGAATAATTTACTATAGAAAAGGCAATCCCTGGTGGATTTGAAATTTGCGACAGTAAAAAATTATTTTTTGAATAATTTACTATAGAAAAGGCAATCCCTGGCGTATTTAAAATTTGCGACAGTATAAAATTATTTTTTGAATAATTTACTATAGAAAAGGCAATCCCTGGCGCACTTAAAATTTGCTACAGTAAAAAATTATTTTTTGAATAATTTACTATAGAAAAGGCAATCCCTGGCGTAATTAAAATTTGCGACAGTATAAAATTATTTTTTGAATAATTTACTATAGAAAAGGCAATCCCTGGCGTAATTAAAATTTGCGACAGTATAAAATTATTTTTGAATAATTTACTATAGAAAAGGCAATCCCTGGCGTAGTTAAAATTTGCGACAGTATAAAATTATTTTTTGAATATTTTACTATAGAAAAGGCAATCCCTGGCGTATTTAAAATTTGCGACAGTATAAAATTTTTTTTTGAATAATTTACTATAGAAAAGGCAATCCCTGGCGTAATTAAAATTTGCGACAGTATAAAATTATTTTTTGAATAATTTACTATAGAAAAGGCAATACCTGGCGTATTTAAAATTTGCGACAGTATAAAATTAATATTTTGAAAAATTTACTGTAGAAAAGGCAATCCCTGGCGTATTTAAAATTTGCGACAGTTGAAAATTATTTTTTATACAATTTACTATAGAAAAGGCAATTCCTGGCGTATTTAAAATTTGCGACAGTAAGAAATTATTTTTTGAATAATTTACTATAGAAAAGGCAATCCCTGGCGTAATTAAAATTTGCGACAGTATAAAATTATTTTTTGAATAATTTACTATAGAAAAGGCAATCCCTGGGATATTTAAAATTTGCGACAGTAAAAAATTATTTTTTGAATAATTTACTATAGAAAAGGCAATCCCTGGCGTAATTAAAATTTGCGACAGTAAAAAATTATTTTTTGAATAATTTACTATAGAAAAGGCAATCCCTGGCGGATTTGAAATTTGCGACAGTAAAAAATTATTTTTTGAATAATTTACTATAGAAAAGGCAATCCCTGGCGTAATTAAAATTTGCGACAGTAGAAAATTATTTTTTGAATAATTTACTATAGAAAAATTTTAATTACGCCAGGAATTGCCTTTTCTATTGTAAATTATTCAAAAAATAATTTTCTACTGTCGCAAATTTTAATTACGCCAGGGATTACCTTTTCTATAGTAAATTATTCAAAAAATAATTTTCAACTGTCGCAAAATTTAATTACGCCAGGGATTGCCTTTTCTATAGTAAATTATTCAAAAAATAATTTTATACTGTCGCAAATTTTAAGTGCGCCAGGGATTGCCTTTTCTATAGTAAATTATTCAAAAAATAATTTTCAACTGTCGCAAATTTTAATTACGCCAAGGATTGCCTTTTCTATAGTAAATTATTCAAAAAATAATTTTCTACTGTCGCAAATTTTAATTACGCCAGGGATTGCCTTTACTATAGTAAATTATTCAAAAAATAATTTTCTACTGTCGCAAATTTTAATTACGCCAGGGATTGCCTTTTCTATAGTAAATTATTCAAAAAATAATTTTCAACTGTCGCAAATTTTAAGTGCGCCAGGGATTGCCTTTTCTATAGTAAATTATTCAAAAAATAATTTTCAACTGTCGCAAATTTTAATTGCGCCAGGGATTGCCTTTTCTATAGTAAATTATTCAAAAAATAATTTTTTACTGTCGCAAATTTTAAGTGCGCCAGGGATTGCCTTTTCTATAGTAAATTATTCAAAAAATAATTTTCTACTGCCGCAAATTTTAATTACGCCAGGGATTGCCTTTTCTATAGTAAATTATTCAAAAAATAATTTTTTACTGTCGCAAATTTTAAACATCCCAGGGATTGCCTTTCTATAGTAAATTATTCAAAAAATAATTTTCAACTGTCGCAAATTTTAATTACGCCAGGGATTGCTTTTTCTATAGTAAATTATTCAAAAAATAATTTTCAACTGTCGCAAATTTTAATTACGCCAGGGATTGCCTTTTTATAGTAAATTATTCAAAAAATAATTTTCTACTGTCGCAAATTTTAATTACGCCAGGGATTGCCTTTTCTATAGTAAATTTTTCAAAAAATAATTTTTTACTGCCGCAAATTTTAAATATCCCAGGGTTTGCCTTTTCTATAGTAAATTATTCCAAAAATAATTTTTTACTGTCGCAAATTTTAAGTGCGCCAGGGATTGCCTTTTCTATTGTAAATTATTCAAAAAATAATTTTCTACTGTCGCAAATTTTAATTACGCCAGGGATTACCTTTTCTATAGTAAATTATTCAAAAAATAATTTTCAACTGTCGCAAATTTTAAATACGCCAGGGATTGCCTTTTCTATAGTAAATTATTCAAAAAATAATTTTCTACTGTCGCAAATTTTAATTACGCCAGGGATTGCTTTTTCTATAGTAAATTATTCAAAAAATAATTTTCCACTGTCGCAAATTTTAATTACGCCAGGGATTGCCTTTTTATAGTAAATTATTCAAAAAATAATTTTCTACTGTCGCAAATGTTAATTACGCCAGGGATTGCCTTTTCTATAGTAAATTTTTCAAAAAATAATTTTTTACTGTCGCAAATTTTAAATATCCCAGGGATTGCCTTTTCTATAGTAAATTATTCCAAAAATAATTTTTTACTGTCGCAAATTTCAAATCCGCCAGGGATTGCCTTTTCTATAGTAAATTATTCAAAAAATAATTTTATACTGTCGCAAATTTTAATTACGCCAGGGATTGCCTTTTCTATAGTAAATTATTCAAAAAATAATTTTTTACTGTCGCAAATTTTAAGTGCGCCAGGGATTGCCTTTTCTATAGTAAATTATTCAAAAAATAATATTATACTGTCGCAAATTTTAATTACGCCAGGGATTGCCTTTTCTATAGTAAATTATTCAAAAAATAATTTTATACTGTCGCAAATTTTAATTGCGCCAGGGATTGCCTTTTCTATAGTAAATTATTCAAAAAATAATTTTTTACTGTCGCAAATTTTAAACATCCCAGGGATTGCCTTTCTATAGTAAATTATTCAAAAAATAATTTTCAACTGTCGCAAATTTTAATTACGCCAGGGATTGGCTTTTCTATAGTAAATTATTCAAAAAATAATTTTATACTGTCGCAAATTTTAATTACGCCAGGGACTGCCTTTTCTATAGTAAATTATTCAAAAAATAATTTTCAACTGTCGCAAATTTTAACTGCGCCAGGGATTGCCTTTTCTATAGTAAATTATTCAAAAAATATTTTTTTACTGTCGCAAATTTTAAGTGCGCCAGGGATTGGCTTTTCTATAGTAAATTATTCAAAAAATAATTTTCTACTGTCGCAAATTTTAATTACGCCAGGGATTGCCTTTTCTATAGTAAATTATTCAAAAAATAATTTTCTACTGTCGCAAATTTTAATTACGCCAGGGATTGCCTTTTCTATAGTAAACTTTTCAAAAAATAATTTTCTACTGTCGCAAATTTTAATTACGCCAGGGATTGCCCTTTCTATAGTAAATTATTCAAAAAATAATTTTTTACTGTCGCAAATTTCAAATCCGCCAAGGACTGCCTTTTCTATAGTAAATTATTCAAAAAATAATTTTTTACTATCGCAAGTTTTAATTGCGCCAGGGATTGCCTTTTCTATAGTAAATTATTCAAAAAATAATTTTTTATTGTCGAAAATTTTAAATACGCCAGGGATTGCCTTTTCAATAGTAAATTATTCAAAAAATAATTTTCAACTGTAGCAAATTTTAATTACGCCAGGGATTGCCTTTTCTATAGTAAATTATTCAAAAAATAATTTTATACTGTCGCAAATTTTAATTACGCCAGGGATTGCCTTTTCTATAGTAAATTATTCAAAAAATAATTTTTTACTGTCGCAAATTTTAAGTGCGCCAGGGATTGCCTTTTCTATAGTAAATTATTCAAAAAATAATTTTCAACTGTCGCAAATTTTAATTGCGCCAGGGATTGCCTTTTCTATAGTAAATTATTCAAAAAATAATTTTCTACTGTCGCAAATTTTAATTACGCCAGGGATTGCCTTTTCTATAGTAAATTATTCAAAAAATAATTTTCTACTGTAGCAAATTTTAATTACGCCAGGGATTGCCTTTTCTATAGTAAATTATTCAAAAAATAATTTTCAACCGTCGCAAATTTTAATTGCGCCAGGGATTGCCTTTTCTATAGTAAATTATTCAAAAAATAATTTTTTACTGTCGCAAATTTTAAGTGCGCCAGGGATTGCCTTTTCTATAGTAAATTATTCAAAAAATAATTTTCAACTGTCGCAAATTTTAATTGCGCCAGGGATTGCCTTTTCTATAGTAAATTATTCAAAAAATAATTTTCAACTGTCGCAAATTTTAATTGCGCCAGGGATTGCCTTTTCTATAGTAAATTATTCAAAAAATAATTTTTTACTGTCGCAAATTTCAAATCCGCCAGGGATTGCCTTTTCTATAGTAAATTATTCAAAAAATAATTTTCTACTGTCGAAAATTTTAATTGCGCCAGGGATTGCCTTTTCTATAGTAAATTATTCAAAAAATAATTTTCAACTGTCGCAAATTTTAATTACGCCAGGGATTGCCTTTTCTATAGTAAATTATTCAAAAAATAATTTTCTACTGTCGCAAATTTTAATTGCGCCAGGGATTGCCTTTTCTATAGTAAATTATTCAAAAAATAATTTTATACTGTCGCAAATTTTAATTACGGCAGGGATTGCCTTTTCTATAGTAAATTATTCAAAAAATAATTTCTTACTGTCGCAAATTTTAAAAACGCCAGGGATTGCCTTTTCTATAGTAAATTATTCAAAAAATAATTTTCAACTGTCGCAAATTTTAAATAAGCCAGGTATTGCCTTTTCTATAGTAAATTATTCAAAAAATAATTTTCTACTGTCGCAAATTTTAATTACGCCAGGGATTGCCTTTTCTATAGTAAATTATTCAAAAAATAATTTTTTATTGTCGCAAATTTTAAGTGCGCCAGGGATTGCCTTTTCTGTAGTAAATTATTCAAAAAATAATTTTATACTGTCGCAAATTTTAATTACGCCAGGGATTGCCTTTTCTATAGTAAATTATTCAAAAAATAATTTTATACTGTCGCAAATTTTAATTACGCCAGGGATTGCCTTTTCTATAGTAAATTATTCAAAAAATAATTTTTTACTGTCGCAAATTTTAAGTGCGCCAGGGATTGCCTTTTCTATAGTAAATTATTCAAAAAATAATTTTCTACTGTCGCAAATTTTAATTACGCCAGGGATTGCCTTTTCTATAGTAAATTATTCAAAAAATAATTTTTTACTGTCGCAAATTTTAAACATCCCAGGGATTGCCTTTCTATAGTAAATTATTCAAAAAATAATTTTCAACTGTCGCAAATTTTAATTACGCCAGGGATTGGCTTTTCTATAGTAAATTATTCAAAAAATAATTTTATACTGTCGCAAATTTTAATTACGCCAGGGACTGCCTTTTCTATAGTAAATTATTCAAAAAATAATTTTCAACTGTCGCAAATTTTAACTGCGCCAGGGATTGCCTTTTCTATAGTAAATTATTCAAAAAATATTTTTTTACTGTCGCAAATTTTAAGTGCGCCAGGGATTGGCTTTTCTATAGTAAATTATTCAAAAAATAATTTTCTACTGTCGCAAATTTTAATTACGCCAGGGATTGCCTTTTCTATAGTAAATTATTCAAAAAATAATTTTCTACTGTCGCAAATTTTAATTACGCCAGGGATTGCCTTTTCTATAGTAAACTTTTCAAAAAATAATTTTCTACTGTCGCAAATTTTAATTACGCCAGGGATTGCCCTTTCTATAGTAAATTATTCAAAAAATAATTTTTTACTGTCGCAAATTTCAAATCCGCCAAGGACTGCCTTTTCTATAGTAAATTATTCAAAAAATAATTTTTTACTATCGCAAGTTTTAATTGCGCCAGGGATTGCCTTTTCTATAGTAAATTATTCAAAAAATAATTTTTTATTGTCGAAAATTTTAAATACGCCAGGGATTGCCTTTTCAATAGTAAATTATTCAAAAAATAATTTTCAACTGTAGCAAATTTTAATTACGCCAGGGATTGCCTTTTCTATAGTAAATTATTCAAAAAATAATTTTATACTGTCGCAAATTTTAATTACGCCAGGGATTGCCTTTTCTATAGTAAATTATTCAAAAAATAATTTTTTACTGTCGCAAATTTTAAGTGCGCCAGGGATTGCCTTTTCTATAGTAAATTATTCAAAAAATAATTTTCAACTGTCGCAAATTTTAATTGCGCCAGGGATTGCCTTTTCTATAGTAAATTATTCAAAAAATAATTTTCTACTGTCGCAAATTTTAATTACGCCAGGGATTGCCTTTTCTATAGTAAATTATTCAAAAAATAATTTTCTACTGTAGCAAATTTTAATTACGCCAGGGATTGCCTTTTCTATAGTAAATTATTCAAAAAATAATTTTCAACCGTCGCAAATTTTAATTGCGCCAGGGATTGCCTTTTCTATAGTAAATTATTCAAAAAATAATTTTTTACTGTCGCAAATTTTAAGTGCGCCAGGGATTGCCTTTTCTATAGTAAATTATTCAAAAAATAATTTTCAACTGTCGCAAATTTTAATTGCGCCAGGGATTGCCTTTTCTATAGTAAATTATTCAAAAAATAATTTTCAACTGTCGCAAATTTTAATTGCGCCAGGGATTGCCTTTTCTATAGTAAATTATTCAAAAAATAATTTTTTACTGTCGCAAATTTCAAATCCGCCAGGGATTGCCTTTTCTATAGTAAATTATTCAAAAAATAATTTTCTACTGTCGAAAATTTTAATTGCGCCAGGGATTGCCTTTTCTATAGTAAATTATTCAAAAAATAATTTTCAACTGTCGCAAATTTTAATTACGCCAGGGATTGCCTTTTCTATAGTAAATTATTCAAAAAATAATTTTCTACTGTCGCAAATTTTAATTGCGCCAGGGATTGCCTTTTCTATAGTAAATTATTCAAAAAATAATTTTATACTGTCGCAAATTTTAATTACGGCAGGGATTGCCTTTTCTATAGTAAATTATTCAAAAAATAATTTCTTACTGTCGCAAATTTTAAAAACGCCAGGGATTGCCTTTTCTATAGTAAATTATTCAAAAAATAATTTTCAACTGTCGCAAATTTTAAATAAGCCAGGTATTGCCTTTTCTATAGTAAATTATTCAAAAAATAATTTTCTACTGTCGCAAATTTTAATTACGCCAGGGATTGCCTTTTCTATAGTAAATTATTCAAAAAATAATTTTTTATTGTCGCAAATTTTAAGTGCGCCAGGGATTGCCTTTTCTGTAGTAAATTATTCAAAAAATAATTTTATACTGTCGCAAATTTTAATTACGCCAGGGATTGCCTTTTCTATAGTAAATTATTCAAAAAATAATTTTATACTGTCGCAAATTTTAATTACGCCAGGGATTGCCTTTTCTATAGTAAATTATTCAAAAAATAATTTTTTACTGTCGCAAATTTTAAGTGCGCCAGGGATTGCCTTTTCTATAGTAAATTATTCAAAAAATAATTTTCAACTGTCGCAAATTTTAATTGCGCCAGGGATTGCCTTTTCTATAGTAAATTATTCAAAAAATAATTTTCTACTGTCACAAATTTTAATTACGTCAGGGATTGCCTTTTCTATAGTAAATTATTCAAAAAATAATTTTCAACTGTCGCAAATTTTAATTACGCCAGGGATTGCCTTTTCTATAGTAAATTATTCAAAAAATAATTTTATACTGTCGCAAATTTTAATTAGGCCAGGGATTGCCTTTTCTATAGTAAATTATTCAAAAAATAATTTCTTACTGTCGCAAATTTTAAATACGCCAGGGATTGCCTTTTCTATAGTAAATTATGCAAAAAATAATTTTCAACTGTCGCAAATTTTAAATACGCCAGAGATTGCCTTTTCTATAGTAAATTATTCAAAAAATAATTTTCTACTGTCGCAAATTTTAATTACGCCAGGGATTGCCTTTTCTATAGTAAATTATTCAAAAAATAATTTTTTACTGTCGCAAATTTTAAGTGCGCCAGGGATTGCCTTTTCTATAGTAAATTATTCAAAAAATAATTTTATACTGTCGCAAATTTTAATTACGCCAGGGATTGCCTTTTCTATAGTAAATTATTCAAAAAATAATTTTATAATGTCGCAAATTTTAATTACGCCAGGGATTGCCTTTTCTATAGTAAATTATTCAAAAAATAATTTTTTACTGTCGCAAATTTTAAGTGCGCCAGGGATTGCCTTTTCTATAGTAAATTATTCAAAAAATAATTTTCAACTGTCGCAAATTTTAATTGCGCCAGGGATTGCCTTTTCTATAGTAAATTATTCAAAAAATAATTTTCTACTGTCGCAAATTTTAATTACGCCAGGGATTGCCTTTTCTATAGTAAATTATTCAAAAAATAATTTTCTACTGTAGCAAATTTTAATTAAGCCAGGGATTGCCTTTTCTTTAGTAAATTATTCAAAAAATAATTTTCAACTGTCGCAAATTTTAATTGCGCCAGGGATTGCCTTTTCTATAGTAAATTATTCAAAAAATATTTTTTTACTGTCGCAAATTTTAAGTGCGCCAGGGATTGCCTTTTCTATAGTAAATTATTCAAAAAATAATTTTCAACTGTCGCAAATTTTAATTACGCCAGCGATTGCCTTTTCTATAGTAAATTATTCAAAAAATAATTTTCAACTGTAGCAAATTTTAATTACGCCAGGGATTGCCTTTTCTATAGTAAATTATTCAAAAAATAATTTTATACTGTCGCAAATTTTAATTACGGCAGGGATTGCCTTTTCTATAGTAAATTATTCAAAAAATAATTTCTTACTGTCGCAAATTTTAAATACGCCAGGGATTGCCTTTTCTATAGTAAATTATTCAAAAAATAATTTTCAACTGTCGCAAATTTTAAATAAGCCAGGTATTGCCTTTTCTATAGTAAATTATTCAAAAAATAATTTTCAACTGTCGCAAATTTTAATTACGCCAAGGATTGCCTTTTCTATAGTAAATTATTCAAAAAATAATTTTTTATTGTCGCAAATTTTAAGTGCGCCAGGGATTGCCTTTTCTGTAGTAAATTATTCAAAATATAATTTTATACTGTCGCAAATTTTAATTACGCCAGGGATTGCCTTTTCTATAGTAAATTATTCAAAAAATAATTTTATACTGTCGCAAATTTTAATTACGCCAGGGATTGCCTTTTCTATAGTAAATTATTCAAAAAATAATTTTTTACTGTCGCAAATTTTAAGTGCGCCAGGGATTGCCTTTTCTATAGTAAATTATTCAAAAAATAATTTTTTACTGTCGCAAATTTTAAGTGCGCCAGGGATTGCCTTTTCTATAGTAAATTATTCAAAAAATAATTTTCAACTGTCGCAAATTTTAATTGCGCCAGGGATTGCCTTTTCTATGGTAAATTATTCAAAAAATAATTTTCTACTGTCGCAAATTTTAATTACGCCGGGGATTGCCTTTTCTATAGTAAATTATTCAAAAAATAATTTTCTACTGTAGCAAATTTTAATTAAGCCAGGGATTGCCTTTTCTTTAGTAAATTATTCAAAAAATAATTTTCAACTGTCGCAAATTTTAATTGCGCCAGGGATTGCCTTTTCTATAGTAAATTATTCAAAAAATATTTTTTTACTGTCGCAAATTTTAAGTGCGCCAGGGATTGCCTTTTCTATAGTAAATTATTCAAAAAATAATTTTCAACTGTCGCAAATTTTAATTACGCCAGGGATTGCCTTTTCTATAGTAAATTATTCAAAAAATAATTTTATACTGTCGCAAATTTTAATTACGGCAGGGATTGCCTTTTCTATAGTAAATTATTCAAAAAATAATTTCTTACTGTAGCAAATTTTAAATACGCCAGGGATTGCCTTTTCTATAGTAAATTATTCAAAAAATAATTTTCAACTGTCGCAAATTTTAAATACGCCAGAGATTGCCTTTTCTATAGTAAATTATTCAAAAAATAATTTTCTACTGTCGCAAATTTTAATTACGCCAGGGATTGCCTTTTATATAGTAAATTATTCAAAAAATAATTTTTTACTGTCGCAAATTTTAAGTGCGCCAGGGATTGCCTTTTCTATAGTAAATTATTCAAAAAATAATTTTATACTGTCGCAAATTTTAATTACGCCAGGGATTGCCTTTTCTATAGTAAATTATTCAAAAAATAATTTTATAATGTCGCAAATTTTAATTACGCCAGGGATTGCCTTTTCTATAGTAAATTATTCAAAAAATAATTTTTTACTGTCGCAAATTTTAAGTGCGCCAGGGATTTCCTTTTCTATAGTAAATTATTCAAAAAATAATTTTCAACTGTCGCAAATTTTAATTGCGCCAGGGATTGCCTTTTCTATAGTAAATTATTCAAAAAATAATTTTCTACTGTCGCAAATTTTAATTACGCCAGGGATTGCCTTTTCTATAGTAAATTATTCAAAAAATAATTTTCTACTGTAGCAAATTTTAATTAAGCCAGGGATTGCCTTTTCTATAGTAAATTATTCAAAAAATAATTTTCAACTGTGGCAAATTTTAATTGCGCCAGGGATTGCCTTTTCTATAGTAAATTATTCAAAAAATATTTTTTTACTGTCGCAAATTTTAAGTGCGCCAGGGATTGCCTTTTCTATAGTAAATTATTCAAAAAGTAATTTTCAACTGTCGCAAATTTTAATTGCGCCAGGGATTGCCTTTTCTATAGTAAATTATTCAAAAAATAATTTTCAACTGTCGCAAATTTTAATTGCGCCAGGGATTGCCTTTTCTATAGTAAATTATTCAAAAAATTATTTTTTACTGTCGCAAATTTCAAATCCGCCAGGGATTGCCTTTTCTATAGTAAATTATTCAAAAAATAATTTTCTACTGTCGCAAATTTTAATTGCGCCAGGGATTGCCTTTTCTATAGTAAATTATTCAAAAAATAATTTCTTACTGTCGCAAATTTTAAATACGCCAGGGATTGCCTTTTCTATAGTAAATTATTCAAAAAATAATTTTCAACTGTCGCAAATTTTAAATAAGCCAGGTATTGCCTTTTCTATAGTAAATTATTCAAAAAATAATTTTCTACTGTCGCAAATTTTAATTACGCCAGGGATTGCCTTTTCTATAGTAAATTATTCAAAAAATAATTTTTTATTGTCGCAAATTTTAAGTGCGCCAGGGATTGCCTTTTCTGTAGTAAATTATTCAAAAAATAATTTTATACTGTCGCAAATTTTAATTACGCCAGGGATTGCCTTTTCTATAGTAAATTATTCAAAAAATAATTTTATACTGTCGCAAATTTTAATTACGCCAGGGATTGCCTTTTCTATAGTAAATTATTCAAAAAATAATTTTTTACTGTCGCAAATTTTAAGTGCGCCAGTGATTGCCTTTTCTATAGTAAATTATTCAAAAAATAATTTTCAACTGTCGCAAATTTTAATTGCGCCAGGGATTGCCTTTTCTATAGTAAATTATTCAAAAAATAATTTTCTACTGTCACAAATTTTAATTGCGTCAGGGATTGCCTTTTCTATAGTAAATTATTCAAAAAATAATTTTCAACTGTCGCAAATTTTAATTACGCCAGGGATTGCCTTTTCTATAGTAAATTATTCAAAAAATAATTTTATACTGTCGCAAATTTTAATTAGGCCAGGGATTGCCTTTTCTATAGTAAATTATTCAAAAAATAATTTCTTACTGTCGCAAATTTTAAATACGCCAGGGATTGCCTTTTCTATAGTAAATTATTCAAAAAATAATTTTCAACTGTCACAAATTTTAAATACGCCAGAGATTGCCTTTTCTATAGTAAATTATTCAAAAAATAATTTTCTACTGTCGCAAATTTTAATTACGCCAGGGATTGCCTTTTCTATAGTAAATTATTCAAAAAATAATTTTTTACTGTCGCAAATTTTAAGTGCGCCAGGGATTGCCTTTTCTATAGTAAATTATTCAAAAAATAATTTTATACTGTCGCAAATTTTAATTACGCCAGGGATTGCCTTTTCTATAGTAAATTATTCAAAAAATAATTTTATAATGTCGCAAATTTTAATTACGCCAGGGATTGCCTTTTCTATAGTAAATTATTCAAAAAATAATTTTTTACTGTCGCAAATTTTAAGTGCGCCAGGGATTGCCTTTTCTATAGTAAATTATTCAAAAATAATCTTCAACTGTCGCAAATTTTAATTGCGCCAGGGATTGCCTTTTCTATAGTAAATTATTCAAAAAATAATTTTCTACTGTCGCAAATTTTAATTACGCCAGGGATTGCCTTTTCTATAGTAAATTATTCAAAAAATAATTTTCTACTGTAGCAAATTTTAATTAAGCCAGGGATTGCCTTTTCTTTAGTAAATTATTCAAAAAATAATTTTCAACTGTCGCAAATTTTAATTGCGCCAGGGATTGCCTTTTCTATAGTAAATTATTCAAAAAATATTTTTTTACTGTCGCAAATTTTAAGTGCGCCAGGGATTGCCTTTTCTATAGTAAATTATTCAAAAAATAATTTTCAACTGTCGCAGATTTTAATTGCGCCAGGGATTGCCTTTTCTATAGTAAATTATTCAAAAAATAATTTTCAACTGTCGCAAATTTTAATTGCGCCAGGGATTGCCTTTTCTATAGTAAATTATTCAAAAAATTATTTTTTACTGTCGCAAATTTCAAATCCGCCAGGGATTGCCTTTTCTATAGTAAATTATTCAAAAAATAATTTTCTACTGTCGCAAATTTTAATTGCGCCAGGGATTGCCTTTTCTATAGTAAATTATTCAAAAAATAATTTTTTACTGTCGCAAATTTTAAATACGCCAGGGATTGCCTTTTCTATAGTAAATTATTCAAAAAATAATTTTCAACTGTCGCAAATTTTAAATAAGCCAGGTATTGCCTTTTCTATAGTAAATTATTCAAAAAATAATTTTCTACTGTCGCAAATTTTAATTACGCCAGGGATTGCCTTTTCTATAGTAAATTATTCAAAAAATAATTTTTTATTGTCGCAAATTTTAAGTGCGCCAGGGATTGGCTTTTCTGTAGTAAATTATTCAAAAAATAATTTTATACTGTCGCAAATTTTAATTACGCCAGGGATTGCCTTTTCTATAGTAAATTATTCAAAAAATAATTTTATACTGTCGCAAATTTTAATTACGCCAGGGATTGCCTTTTCTATAGTAAATTATTCAAAAAATAATTTTTTACTGTCGCAAATTTTAAGTGCGCCAGGGATTGCCTTTTCTATAGTAAATTATTCAAAAAATAATTTTCAACTGTCGCAAATTTTAATTGCGCCAGGGATTGCCTTTTCTATAGTAAATTATTCAAAAAATAATTTTCTACTGTCACAAATTTTAATTACGTCAGGGATTGCCTTTTCTATAGTAAATTATTCAAAAAATAATTTTCAACTGTCGCAAATTTTAATTACGCCAGGGATTGCCTTTTCTATAGTAAATTATTCAAAAAATAATTTTATACTGTCGCAAATTTTAATTAGGCCAGGGATTGCCTTTTCTATAGTAAATTATTCAAAAAATAATTTCTTACTGTCGCAAATTTTAAATACGCCAGGGATTGCCTTTTCTATAGTAAATTATTCAAAAAATAATTTTCAACTGTCGCAAATTTTAAATACGCCAGAGATTGCCTTTTCTATAGTAAATTATTCAAAAAATAATTTTCTACTGTCGCAAATTTTATTTACGCCAGGGATTGCCTTTTCTATAGTAAATTATTCAAAAAATAATTTTTTACTGTCGCAAATTTTAAGTGCGCCAGGGATTGCCTTTTCTATAGTAAATAATTGAAAAAATAATTCTCAACTGTCGCAAATTTTAATTGCGCCAGGGATTGCCTTTTCTATAGTAAATTATTCAAAAAATAATTTTCTACTGTCGCAAATTTTAATTACGCCAGGGATTGCCTTTTCTATAGTAAATTATTCAAAAAATAATTTTCAACTGTCGCAAATTTTAAATACGCCAGAGATTGCCTTTTCTATAGTAAATTATTCAAAAAATAATTTTCTACTGTCGCAAATTTTAATTACGCCAGGGATTGCCTTTTCTATAGTAAATTATTCAAAAAATAATTTTTTACTGTCGCAAATTTTAAGTGCGCCAGGGATTGCCTTTTCTATAGTAAATTATTCAAAAAATAATTTTATACTGTCGCAAATTTTAATTACGCCAGGGATTGCCTTTTCTATAGTAAATTATTCAAAAAATAATTTTATAATGTCGCAAATTTTAATTACGCCAGGGATTGCCTTTTCTATAGTAAATTATTCAAAAAATAATTTTTTACTGTCGCAAATTTTAAGTGCGCCAGGGATTGCCTTTTCTATAGTAAATTATTCAAAAAATAATTTTCAACTGTCGCAAATTTTAATTGCGCCAGGGATTGCCTTTTCTATAGTAAATTATTCAAAAAATAATTTTCTACTGTCGCAAATTTTAATTACGCCAGGGATTGCCTTTTCTATAGTAAATTATTCAAAAAATAATTTTCTACTGTAGCAAATTTTAATTAAGCCAGGGATTGCCTTTTCTTTAGTAAATTATTCAAAAAATAATTTTCAACTGTCGCAAATTTTAATTGCGCCAGGGATTGCCTTTTCTATAGTAAATTATTCAAAAAATATTTTTTTACTGTCGCAAATTTTAAGTGCGCCAGGGATTGCCTTTTCTATAGTAAATTATTCAAAAAATAATTTTCAACTGTCGCAAATTTTAATTGCGCCAGGGATTGCCTTTTCTATAGTAAATTATTCAAAAAATAATTTTCAACTGTCGCAAATTTTAATTGCGCCAGGGATTGCCTTTTCTATAGTAAATTATTCAAAAAATTATTTTTTACTGTCGCAAATTTCAAATCCGCCAGGGATTGCCTTTTCTATAGTAAATTATTCAAAAAATAATTTTCTACTGTCGCAAATTTTAATTGCGCCAGGGATTGCCTTTTCTATAGTAAATTATTCAAAAAATAATTTTTTACTGTCGCAAATTTTAAATACGCCAGGGATTGCCTTTTCTATAGTAAATTATTCAAAAAATAATTTTCAACTGTCGCAAATTTTAAATAAGCCAGGTATTGCCTTTTCTATAGTAAATTATTCAAAAAATAATTTTCTACTGTCGCAAATTTTAATTACGCCAGGGATTGCCTTTTCTATAGTAAATTATTCAAAAAATAATTTTTTATTGTCGCAAATTTTAAGTGCGCCAGGGATTGCCTTTTCTGTAGTAAATTATTCAAAAAATAATTTTCAACTGTCGCAAATTTTAATTACGCCAGGGATTGCCTTTTCTATAGTAAATTATTCAAAAAATAATTTTATACTGTCGCAAATTTTAATTAGGCCAGGGATTGCCTTTTCTATAGTAAATTATTCAAAAAATAATTTCTTACTGTCGCAAATTTTAAATACGCCAGGGATTGCCTTTTCTATAGTAAATTATTCAAAAAATATTTTTTTACTGTCGCAAATTTTAAGTGCGCCAGGGATTGCCTTTTCTATAGTAAATAATTGAAAAAATAATTCTCAACTGTCGCAAATTTTAATTGCGCCAGGGATTGCCTTTTCTATAGTAAATTATTCAAAAAATAATTTTCTACTGTCGCAAATTTTAATTGCGCCAGGGATTGCCTTTTCTATAGTAAATTATTCAAAAAATTATTTTTTACTGTCGCAAATTTCAAATCCGCCAGGGATTGCCTTTTCTATAGTAAATTATTCAAAAAATAATTTTCTACTGTCGCAAATTTTAATTGCGCCAGGGATTGCCTTTTCTATAGTAAATTATTCAAAAAATAATTTTTTACTGTCGCAAATTTTAAATACGCCAGGGATTGCCTTTTCTATAGTAAATTATTCAAAAAATAATTTTCAACTGTCGCAAATTTTAAATAAGCCAGGTATTGCCTTTTCTATAGTAAATTATTCAAAAAATAATTTTCTACTGTCGAAAATTTTAATTACGCCAGGGATTGCCTTTTCTATAGTAAATTATTCAAAAAATAATTTTTTATTGTCGCAAATTTTAAGTGCGCCAGGGATTGCCTTTTCTGTAGTAAATTATTCAAAAAATAATTTTATACTGTCGCAAATTTTAATTACGCCAGGGATTGCCTTTTCTATAGTAAATTATTCAAAAAATAATTTTATACTGTCGCAAATTTTAATTACGCCAGGGATTGCCTTTTCTATAGTAAATTATTCAAAAAATAATTTTTTACTGTCGCAAATTTTAAGTGCGCCAGGGATTGCCTTTTCTATAGTAAATTATTCAAAAAATAATTTTCAACTGTCGCAAATTTTAATTGCGCCAGGGATTGCCTTTTCTATAGTAAATTATTCAAAAAATAATTTTCTACTGTCACAAATTTTAATTACGTCAGGGATTGCCTTTTCTATAGTAAATTATTCAAAAAATAATTTTCAACTGTCGCAAATTTTAATTCCGCCAGGGATTGCCTTTTCTATAGTAAATTATTCAAAAAATAATTTTATACTGTCGCAAATTTTAATTAGGCCAGGGATTGCCTTTTCTATAGTAAATTATTCAAAAAATAATTTCTTACTGTCGCAAATTTTAAATACGCCAGGGATTGCCTTTTCTATAGTAAATTATTCAAAAAATAATTTTCAACTGTCGCAAATTTTAAATACGCCAGAGATTGCCTTTTCTATAGTAAATTATTCAAAAAATAATTTTCTACTGTCGCAAATTTTAATTACGCCAGGGATTGCCTTTTCTATAGTAAATTATTCAAAAAATAATTTTTTACTGTCGCAAATTTTAAGTGCGCCAGGGATTGCCTTTTCTATAGTAAATTATTCAAAAAATAATTTTCAACTGTCGCAAATTTTAATTGCGCCAGGGATTGCCTTTTCTATAGTAAATTATTCAAAAAATAATTTTCTACTGTCGCAAATTTTAATTACGCCAGGGATTGCCTTTTCTATAGTAAATTATTCAAAAAATAATTTTCAACTGTCGCAAATTTTAAATACGCCAGAGATTGCCTTTTCTATAGTAAATTATTCAAAAAATAATTTTCTACTGTCGCAAATTTTAATTACGCCAGGGATTGCCTTTTCTATAGTAAATTATTCAAAAAATAATTTTTTACTGTCGCAAATTTTAAGTGCGCCAGGGATTGCCTTTTCTATAGTAAATTATTCAAAAAATAATTTTATACTGTCGCAAATTTTAATTACGCCAGGGATTGCCTTTTCTATAGTAAATTATTCAAAAAATAATTTTATAATGTCGCAAATTTTAATTACGCCAGGGATTGCCTTTTCTATAGTAAATTATTCAAAAAATAATTTTTTACTGTCGCAAATTTTAAGTGCGCCAGGGATTGCCTTTTCTATAGTAAATTATTCAAAAAATAATTTTCAACTGTCGCAAATTTTAATTGCGCCAGGGATTGCCTTTTCTATAGTAAATTATTCAAAAAATAATTTTCTACTGTCGCAAATTTTAATTACGCCAGGGATTGCCTTTTCTATAGTAAATTATTCAAAAAATAATTTTCTATTGTAGCAAATTTTAATTAAGCCAGGGATTGCCTTTTCTTTAGTAAATTATTCAAAAAATAATTTTCAACTGTCGCAAATTTTAATTGCGCCAGGGATTGCCTTTTCTATAGTAAATTATTCAAAAAATATTTTTTTACTGTCGCAAATTTTAAGTGCGCCAGGGATTGCCTTTTCTATAGTAAATTATTCAAAAAATAATTTTCAACTGTCGCAAATTTTAATTGCGCCAGGGATTGCCTTTTCTATAGTAAATTATTCAAAAAATAATTTTCAACTGTCGCAAATTTTAATTGCGCCAGGGATTGCCTTTTCTATAGTAAATTATTCAAAAAATTATTTTTTACTGTCGCAAATTTCAAATCCGCCAGGGATTGCCTTTTCTATAGTAAATTATTCAAAAAATAATTTTCTACTGTCGCAAATTTTAATTGCGCCAGGGATTGCCTTTTCTATAGTAAATTATTCAAAAAATAATTTTTTACTGTCGCAAATTTTAAATACGCCAGGGATTGCCTTTTCTATAGTAAATTATTCAAAAAATAATTTTCAACTGTCGCAAATTTTAAATAAGCCAGGTATTGCCTTTTCTATAGTAAATTATTCAAAAAATAATTTTCTACTGTCGCAAATTTTAATTACGCCAGGGATTGCCTTTTCTATAGTAAATTATTCAAAAAATAATTTTTTATTGTCGCAAATTTTAAGTGCGCCAGGGATTGCCTTTTCTGTAGTAAATTATTCAAAAAATAATTTTATACTGTCGCAAATTTTAATTACGCCAGGGATTGCCTTTTCTATAGTAAATTATTCAAAAAATAATTTTATACTGTCGCAAATTTTAATTACGCCAGGGATTGCCTTTTCTATAGTAAATTATTCAAAAAATAATTTTTTACTGTCGCAAATTTTAAGTGCGCCAGGGATTGCCTTTTCTATAGTAAATTATTCAAAAAATAATTTTCAACTGTCGCAAATTTTAATTGCGCCAGGGATTGCCTTTTCTATAGTAAATTATTCAAAAAATAATTTTCTACTGTCACAAATTTTAATTACGTCAGGGATTGCCTTTTCTATAGTAAAGTATTCAAAAAATAATTTTATAATGTCGCAAATTTTAATTACGCCAGGGATTGCCTTTTCTATAGTAAATTATTCAAAAAATAATTTTTTACTGTCGCAAATTTTAAGTGCGCCAGGGATTGCCTTTTCTATAGTAAATTATTCAAAAAATTATTTTTTACTGTCGCAAATTTCAAATCCGCCAGGGATTGCCTTTTCTATAGTAAATTATTCAAAAAATAATTTTCTACTGTCGCAAATTTTAATTGCGCCAGGGATTGCCTTTTCTATAGTAAATTATTCAAAAAATAATTTTCAACTGTCGCAAATTTTAATTACGCCAGGGATTGCCTTTTCTATAGTAAATTATTCAAAAAATAATTTTCTACTGTCGCAAATTTTAATTGCGCCAGGGATTGCCTTTTCTATAGTAAATTATTCAAAAAATAATTTTATACTGTCGCAAATTTTAATTACGCCAGGGATTGCCTTTTCTATAGTAAATTATTCAAAAAATAATTTTCAACTGTCGCAAATTTTAGTTACGCCAGGGATTGCCTTTTCTATAGTAAATTATTCAAAAAATAATTTTATACTGTCGCAAATTTTAATTACGCCAGGGATTGCCTTTTCTATAGTAAATTATTCAAAAAATAATTTTATACTGTCGCAAATTTTAATTACGCCAGGGATTGCCTTTTCTATAGTAAATTATTCAAAAAATAATTTTTTACTGTCGCAAATTTCAAATCCGCCAGGGATTGCCTTTTCTATAGTAAATTATTCAAAAAATAATTTTATACTGTCGCAAATTTTAGTTACGCCAGGGATTGCCTTTTCTATAGTAAATTATTCAAAAAATAATTTTCAACTGTCGCAAATTTTAATTACGCCAGGGATTGCCTTTTCTATAGTAAATTATTCAAAAAATAATTTTATACTGTCGCAAATTTTAATTACGCCAGGGATTGCCTTTTCTATAGTAAATTATTCAAAAAATAATTTTCAACTGTCGCAAATTTTAATTGCGCCAGGGATTGCCTTTTCTATAGTAAATTATTCAAAAAATAATTTTTTACTGTCGCAAATTTTAATTACGACAGGGATTGCCTTTTCTATAGTAAATTATTCAAAAAATAATTTTTTACTGTCGCAAATTTTAATTACGGCAGGGACTGCCTTTTCTATAGTAAATTATTCAAAAAATAATTTTCTACTGTCGCAAATTTTAATTACGCCAGGGATTGCCTTTTCTATAGTAAATTATTCAAAAAATAATTTTCAACTGTCGCAAATTTTAATTACGCCAGGGATTGCCTTTTCTATAGTAAACTTTTCAAAAAATAATTTTCTATTGTCGCAAATTTGAATTACGCCAGGGATTGCCTTTTCTATAGTAAATTATTCAAAAAATAATTTTTTACTGTCGCAAATTTCAAATCCGCCAGGGATTGCCTTTTCTATAGTAAATTATTCAAAAAATAATTTTTTACTATCGCAAGTTTTAATTGCGCCAGGGATTGCCTTTTCTACAGTAAATTTTGCAAAAAATAATTTTTTACTGTCGCAAATTTTAATTGCGCCAGGGATTGCCTTTTCTATAGTAAACTTTTCAAAAAATAATTTTCTACTGTCGCAAATTTTAATTACGCCAGGGATTGGCTTTTCTATAGTAAATTATTCAAAAAATAATTTTCTACTGTCGCAAATTTTAATTGCGCCAGGGATTGCCTTTTCTATAGTAAATTATTCAAAAAATAATTTTTTACTATCGCAAATTTTAATTGCGCCAGGGATTGCCTTTTCTACAGTAAATTATTCAAAAAATAATTTTTTACTGTCGCAAATTTTAATTGCGCCAGGGATTGCGTTTTCTATAGTAAATTATTCAAAAAATAATTTTTTACTGTCGCAAATTTTAAATATCCCAGGGATTGCCTTTTCTATATTAAATTATTCAAAAAATAATTTTTTACTGTTGCAAATTTTAAGTGCGCCAGGGATTGCCTTTTCTATAGTAAATTATTCAAAAAATAATTTTTTACTGTCGCAAATTTTAAATACGCCAGGGATTGCCTTTCCTATAGTAAATTATTCAAAAAATAATTTTTTACTGTCGCAAATTTTAATTACGCCAGGGATTGCCTTTTCTATAGTAAATTATTCAAAAAATAGTTTTCAACTGTCGCAAATTTTAATTACGCCAGGGATTGCCTTTTCTATAGTAAATTATTCAAAAAATAATTTTTTAATGTCGCAAATTTTAATTCCGCCAGGGATTGCCTTTTCTATAGTAAATTATTCAAAAAATAATTTTATACTGTCGCAAATTTTAATTGCGCCAGGGATTGCCTTTTCTATAGTATATTATTCAAAAAATAATTTTCTACTGTCGCAAATTTTAATTACGCCAGGGATTGCCTTTTCGATAGTAAACTTTTCAAAAAATAATTTTCTACTGTCGCAAATTTTAATTACGCCAGGGATTGCCTTTTCTATAGTAAATTATTCAAAAAATAATTTTTTACTGTCGCAAATTTTAAGTGCGCCAGGGATTGCCTTTTCTATAGTAAATTATTCAAAAAATAACTTTCAACTGTCGCAAATTTTAATTGCGCCAGGGATTGCCTTTTCTATAGTAAATTATTCAAAAAATAATTTTTTACTGTCGCAAATTTCAAATCCGCCAGGGATTGCCTTTTCTATAGTAAATTATTCAAAAAATAATTTTTTACTGTCGCAAATTGTAATTGCGCCAGGGATTGCCTTTTCTATAGTAAATTATTCAAAAAATAATTTTCAACTGTCGCAAATTTTAATTACGCCAGGGATTGCCTTTTCTATAGTAAATTATTCAAAAAATAATTTTATACTGTCGCAAATTTTAATTACGCCAGGGATTGCCTTTTCTATAGTAAATTATTCAAAAAATAATTTTCAACTGTCGCAAATTTTAATTGCGCCAGGGATTGCCTTTTCTATAGTAAATTATTCAAAAAATAATTTTTTACTGTCGCAAATTTCAAATCCGCCAGGGATTGCCTTTTCTATAGTAAATTATTCAAAAAATAATTTTATACTGTCGCAAATTTTAATTGCGCCAGGGATTGCCTTTTCTATAGTAAATTATTCAAAAAATAATTTTTTACTGTCGCAAATTTCAAATCCGCCAGGGATTGCCTTTTCTATAGTAAATTATTCAAAAAATAATTTTTTACTGTCGCAAATTTTAATTGCGCCGGGGATTGCCTTTTCTATAGTAAATTATTCAAAAAATAATTTTCAACTGTCGCAATATTTAATTACGCCAGGGATTGCCTTTTCTATAGTAAATTATTCAAAAAATAATTTTCAATTGTCGCAAATTTTAATTACGCCAGGGATTGCCTTTTCTATAGTAAATTATTCAAAAAATAATTTTATACTGTCGCAAATTTTAAATATCCCAGGGATTGCCTTTTCTATAGTAAATTATTCAAAAAATAATTTTTTACTGTCGCAAATTTTAAGTGCGCCAGGGATTGCCTTTTCTATAGTAAATTATTCAAAAAATAATTTTCAACTGTCGCAAATTTTAATTGCGCCAGGGTTGGCCTTTTCTATAGTAAATTATTCAAAAAATAATTTTTTACTGTCGCAAATTTTAATTACGCCAGGGATTGCCTTTTCTATAGTAAATTATTCAAAAAATAATTTTCAACTGTCGCAAATTTTAATTACGCCAGGGATTGCCTTTTCTATAGTAAACTATTCAAAAAATAATTTTTTACTGTCGCAAATTTTAATTGCGCCAGGGATTGCCTTTTCTATAGTAAATTATTCAAAAAATAATTTTATACTGTCGCAAATTTTAATTGCGCCAGCGATTGCCTTTTCTATAGTAAATTATTCAAAAAATAATTTTATACTGTCGCAAATTTTAATTACGCCAGGGATTGCCTTTTCTATAGTAAATTATTCAAAAAATAATTTTCAACTGTCGCAAATTTTAATTGCGCCAGGGATTGCCTTTTCTATAGTAAATTATTCAAAAAATAATTTTTTACTGTCGCAAATTTTAAATATCCCAGGGATTGCCTTTTCTATACTAAATTATTCAAAAAATAATTTTCAACTGTCGCAAATTTTAATTACGCCAGGGATTGCCTTTTCTATAGTAAATTATTCAAAAAATAATTTTGTACTGTCGCAAATTTTAATTACGCCAGGGATTGCCTTTTCTATAGTAAATTATTCAAAAAATAATTTTCAACTGTCGCAAATTTTAATTGCGCCAGGGATTGCCTTTTCTATAGTAAATTATTCAAAAAAATAATTTTTTACTGTCGCAAATTTCAAATCCGCCAGGATTGCCTTTTCTATAGTAAATTATTCAAAAAATAATTTTTTATTGTCGCAAATTTTAATTACGCCAGGGATTGCCTTTTCTATAGTAAATTATTCAAAAAATAATTTTTTACTGTCGCAAATTTTAAATATCCCAGGCATTGCCTTTTCTATAGTAAATTATTCAAAAAATAATTTTTTACTGTCGCAAATTTTAAGTGCGCCAGGGATTGCCTTTTCTATAGTAAATTATTCAAAAAATAATTTTCAACTGTCGCAAATTTTAATTGCGCCAGGGGATTGCCTTTTCTATAGTAAATTATTCAAAAAATAATATTTTACTGTCGCAAATTTCAAATCCGCCAGGGATTGCCTTTTCTATAGTAAATTATTCAAAAAATAATTTTCAACTGTCGCAAATTTTAATTGCGCCAGGGATATTATTCAAAAAATAATTTTTTACTGTCGCAAATTTCAAATCCGCCAGGGATTGCCTTTTCTATAGTAAATTATTCAAAAAATAGTTTTATACTGTCGCAAATTTTAATTACGCCAGGGATTGCCTTTTCTATAGTAAATTATTCAAAAAATAATTTTTAACTGTCGCAAATTTTAATTGCGCCAGGTATTGCCTTTTCTATAGTAAATTATTCAAAAAATAATTTTTTACTGTCGCAAATTTTAAATACGCCAGGGATTGCCTTTTCTATAGTAAATTATTCAAAAAATAATTTTTTACTGTCGCAAATTTTAATTACGCCAGGGATTGCCTTTTTCTATAGTAAATTATTCAAAAAATAATTTTCAACTGTCGCAAATTTTAATTACGCCAGGGATTGCCTTTTCTATAGTAAATTATTCAAAAAATAATTTTTTACTGTCGCAAATTTTAATTGCGCCAGGGATTGCCTTTTCTATAGTAAATTATTCAAAAAATAATTTTATACTGTCGCAAATTTTAATTGCGCCAGGGATTGCCTTTTCTATAGTAAATTATTCAAAAAATAATTTTATACTGTCGCAAATTTTAATTACGCCAGGGATTGCCTTTTCTATAGTAAATTATTCCAAAAAATAATTTTCAACTGTCGGAAATTTTAAGTGCGCCAGGGATTGCCTTTTCTATAGTAAATTATTCAAAAAATAATTTTTTACTGTCGCAAATTTCAAATCCGCCAGGGATTGCCTTTTCTATAGTAAATTATTCAAAAAATAATTTTTTACTGTCGCAAATTTAATTGCGCCAGGGATTGCCTTTTCTATAGTAAATTATTCAAAAAATAATTTTTTACTGTCGCAAATTTTAAATATCCCAGGGATTGCCTTTTCTATAGTAAATTATTCAAAAAATAATTTTTTACTGTCGCAAATTTTAAGTGCGCCAGGGATTGCCTTTTCTATAGTAAATCATTCAAAAAATGATTTTCAACTGTCGCAAATTTTAGTTGCGCCAGGGATTGCCTTTTCTATAGTAAATTATTCAAAAATAATTTTTTTACTGTCGCAAATTTCAAATCCGCCAGGGATTGCCTTTTTTATAGTAAATTATTCAAAAAATAATTTTTTACTGTCGAAAATTGTAATTGCGCCAGGGATTGCCTTTTCTATAGTAAATTATTCAAAAAATAATTTTATACTGTCGCAAATTTTAATTACGCCAGGGATTGCCTTTTCTATAGTAAATTATTCAAACAATAATTTTCAACTGTCGCAAATTTCAAATCCGCCAGGGATTGCCTTTTCTATATTAAATTATTCAAAAAATAATTTTATACTGTCGCAAATTTTAATTACGCCAGGGGATTGCCTTTTCTATAGTAAATTATTCAAAAAATAATTTTCAACTGTCGCAAATTTTAATTGCGCCAGGGATTGCCTTTTCTAAAGTAAATTATTCAAAAAATAATTTTTTATTGTCGCAAATTTCAAATCCGCCAGAATTTGCCTTTTCTATAGTAAATTATTCAAAAAATAATTTTTTACTGTCGCAAATTTTAATTACGCCAGGGATTGCCTTTTCTATAGTAAATTATTCAAAAAATAATTTTTTACTGTCGCAAATTTTAAATATCCCACAGATTGCCTTTTCTATAGTAAATTATTCAAAAAATAATTTTTTACTGTCGCAAATTTTAATTACGCCAGGGATTGCCTTCTCTATAGTAAATTATTCAAAAAATAATTTTTTACTGTCGCAAATTTTAATTACCCCAGGGATTGCCTTTTCTATAGTAAATTATTCAAAAAATAATTTTTTACTGTCGCAAATTTTAAGTGCGACAGGGATTGCCTTTTCTATAGTAAATTATTAAAAAATTATTTTTTACTGTCGCAAATTTTAAATACGCCAGGGATTGCCTTTTCTATAGTAAATTATTCAAAAAATAATTTTTTACTGTCGCAAATTTTAATTACGCCAGGGATTGCCTTTTCTATAGTAAATTGTTCAAAAAATAATTTTCAACTGTCGCAAATTTTAATTACGCCAGGGATTGCCTTTTCTATAGTAAATTATTCAAAAAATAATTTTTTACTGTCGCAAATTTTAATTGCGCCAGGGATTGCCTTTTCTATAGTAAATTATTCAAAAAATAATTTTATACTGTCGCAAATTTTAATTGCGCCAGGGATTGCCTTCTCTATAGTAAAATATTCAAAAAATAATTTTATACTGTCGCAAATTTTAATTACGCCAGGGATTGCCTTTTCTATAGTAAATTATTCAAAAAATAATTTTATACTGTCGCAAATTTTAATTGCGCCAGGGATTGCCTTTTCTATAGTAAATTATTCAAAAAATAATTTTATAATGTCGCAAATTTTAATTACGCCAGGGATTGCCTTTTCTATAGTAAATTATTCAAAAAATAATTTTCAACTGTCGCAAATTTTAATTACGCCAGGGATTGCCTTTTCTATAGTAAATTATTCAAAAAATAATTTTTTACTGTCGCAAATTGTAATTGCGCCAGGGATTGCCTTTTCTATGTATAGTAAATTATTCAAAAAATAATTTCTTACTGTCGCAAATTTTAAATACGCCAGGGATTGCCTTTTCTATAGTAAATTATTCAAAAAATAATTTTCAACTGTCGCAAATTTTAAGTGCGCCAGGGATTGCCTTTTCTATAGTAAATTATTCAAAAAATAATTTTTTACTGTCGATAATTTTAAATACGCCAGGGATTGCCTTTTTTATAGTAAATTATTCAAAAAAGTAATTTTTTACTGTCGCAAATTTTAAATACGCCAGGGATTGACTTTTCTATAGTAAATTATTCAAAAAATAATTTTATACTGTCGCAAATTTTAATTACGCCAGGGTTTACCTTTTCTATACTAAATTATTCAAAAAATAATTTTCAACTGTCGCAAATTTTAATTACGCCAGGGATTGCCTTTTCTATAGTAAATTATTCAAAAAATAATTTTCAACTGTCGCAAATTTTAATTACGCCAGGGATTGCCTTTTCTATAGTAAATTATTCAAAAAATAATTTTTTACTGTCGCAAATTTTAAATATCCCAGGGATTGCCTTTTCTATAGTAAATTATTCAAAAAATAATTTTCAACTGTCGCAAATTTTAATTACGCCAGGGTTTGCCTTTTCTATAGTAAATTATTCAAAAAATAATTTAATACTGTCGCAAATTTTAATTACGCCAGGGATTGGCTTTTCTATAGTAAATTATTCAAAAAATAATTTTATACTGTCGCAAATTTTAATTACGCCAGGGATTGCCTTTTCTATAGTAAATTATTCAAAAAATATTTTTTTACTGTCGCAAATTTTAAGTGCGCCAGGGATTGCCTTTTCTATAGTAAATTATTCAAAAAATAATTTTCAACTGTCGCAAATTTTAATTACGCCAGGGATTGCCTTTTCTATAGTAAATTATTCAAAAAATAATTTTCTACTGTCGCAAATTTTAATTACGCCAGGGATTGCCTTTTCTTTAGTAAATTATTCAAAAAATAATTTTCAACTGTCGCAAATTTTAATTACGCCAGGGATTGCCTTTTCTATAGTAAATTATTCAAAAAATAATTTTTTACTATCGCAAGTTTTAATTGCGCCAGGGATTGCCTTTTCTACAGTAAATTATTCAAAAAATAATTTTATACTGTCACAAATTTTAATTACGCCAGGGATTGCCTTTCTATAGTAAATTATTCAAAAAATAATTTTATACTGTCGCAAATTTTAATTACGCCAGGGATTGCCTTTTCTATAGTAAATTATTCAAAAAATAATTTTCAACTGTCGCAAATTTTAATTACGCCAGGGATTGCCTTTTCTATAGTAAATTCTTCAAAAAATAATTTTCAACTGTCGCAAATTTCAAATCCGCCAGGAATTGCTTTTTTTATAGTAAATTATTAAAAAAATAATTTTTTACTATCGCAAGTTTTAATTGCGCCAGGAATTGCCTTTTCTACAGTAAATTTTTCCAAATATTAATTTTTTACTGTCGCAAATTTTAATTACGCCAGGGATTGCCTTTTCTATAGTAAATTATTCAAAAAATAATTTTCTACTGTCGCAAATTTTAATTACGCCAGGGATTGCCTTTTCTATAGTAAATTATTCAAAAAATAATTTTATACTGTCGCAAATTTTAAATACGCCAGGGATTGCCTTTTCTATAGTAAATTATTCAAAAAATAATTTTATACTGTCGCAAATTTTAATTACGCCAGGGATTGCCTTTTCAATAGTAAATTATTCAAAAAATAATTTTCAAATGTCGCAAATTTTAATTGCGCCAGGGATTGCCTTTTCTATAGTAAATTATTCAAAAAATAATTTTATACTGTCGCAAATTTTAATTGCGCCAGGGATTGCCTTTTCTACAGTAAATTTTTCAAAATATTAATTTTTTACTGTCGCAAATTTCAATTACGCCAGGGATTGCCTTTTCTATAGTAAATTATTCAAAAAATAATTTTCTACTGTCGCAAGTTTTAATTACGCCAGGGATTGCCTTTTCTATAGTAAATTATTCAAAAAATAATTTTATACTGTCGCAAATTTTAAATACGCCAGGGATTGCCTTTTCTATAGTAAATTATTCAAAGAATAATTTTATACTGTCGCAAATTTTAATTACGCCAGGGATTGCCTTTTCTATAGTAAATTATTCAAAAAATAATTTTCAACTGTCGCAAATTTTAATTGCGCCAGGGATTGCCTTTTCTATAGTAAATTATTCAAAAAATAATTTTATACTGTCGCAAATTTTAATTACGCCAGGGATTGCCTTTTCTATAGTAAATTATTCAAAAAATAATTTTCAACTGTCGCAAATTTTAATTGCGCCAGGGATTGCCTTTTCTATAGTAAATTATTCAAAAAATAATTTTATACTGTCGCAAATTTTAATTACGCCATGGATTGCCCTTTCTATAGTAAATTATTCAAAAAATAATTTTCAACTGTCGGAAATTTTAATTACGCCAGGGATTGCCTTTTCTATAGTAAATTATTCAAAAAATAATTTCTTACTGTCGCAAATTTTAAATACGCCAGGGATTGCCTTTTCTATAGTAAATTATTCAAAAAATAATTTTCAACTGTCGCAAATTTTAAGTGCGCCAGGGATTGCCTTTTCTATAGTAAATTATTCAAAAAATAATTTTTTACTGTCGCAAATTTTAAATACGCCAGGGACTGCCTTTTCTATAGTAAATTATTCAAAAAATAATTTTTTACTGTCGCAAATTTTAAATACGCCAGGGATTGCCTTTTCTATAGTAAATTATTCAAAAAATAATTTTTTACTGTCGCAAATTTTAATTACGCCAGGGATTGCCTTTTCTATAGTAAATTATTCAAAAAATAATTTTCTACTCTCGCAAATTTTAATTACGCCAGGGATTGCCTTTTCTATAGTAAATTATTCAAAAAATAATTTTGTACTGTCGCAAATTTTAAATACGCCAGGGATTGCCTTTTCTATAGTAAATTATTCAAAAAATAATTTTATACTGTCGCAAATTTTAATTACGCCAGGGATTGCCTTTTCTATAGTAAATTATTCAAAAAATAATTTTCAACTGTCGCAAATTTTAATTGCGCCAGGGATTGCCTTTTCTATAGTAAATTATTCAAAAAATAATTTTATACTGTCGCAAATTTTAATTACGCCAGGGATTGCCTTTTCTATAGTAAATTATTCAAAAAATAATCTTCAACTGTCGCAAAATTTAATTACGCCAGGGATTGCCTTTTCTATAGTAAATTATTCAAAAAATAATTTTATACTGTCGCAAATTTTAATTACGCCAGGGATTGCCTTTTCTATAGTAAATTATTCAAAAAATAATTTTCAACTGTCGCAAATTTTAATTACGCCAGGGATTGCCTTTTCTATAGTAAATTATTCAAAAAATAATTTTTTACTGTCGCAAATTTTAATTGCGCCAGGGATTGCCTTTTGTATAGTAAATTATTCAAAAAATAATTTTCAACTGTCGGAAATTTTAATTACGCCAGGGATTGCCTTTTCTATAGTAAATTATTCAAAAAATAATTTCTTACTGTCGCAAATTTTAAATACGCCAGGGATTGCCTTTTCTATAGTAAATTATTCAAAAAATAATTTTCAACTGTCGCAAATTTTAAGTGCGCCAGGGATTGCCTTTTCTATAGTAAATTATTCAAAAAATAATTTTTTACTGTCGCAAATTTTAATTACGCCAGGGATTGCCTTTTCTATACTAAATTATTCAAAAAATAATTTTCAACTGTCGCAAATTTTAATTACGCCAGGGATTGCCTTTTCTATAGTAAATTATTCAAAAAATAATTTTCAACTGTCGCAAATTTTAATTACGCCAGGGATTGCCTTTTCTATAGTAAATTATTCAAAAAATAATTTTTTACTGTCGCAAATTTTAAATATCCCAGGGATTGCCTTTTCTATAGTAAATTATTCAAAAAATAATTTTCAACTGTCGCAAATTTTAATTACGCCAGGGTTTGCCTTTTCTATAGTAAATTATTCAAAAAATAATTTAATACTGTCGCAAATTTTAATTACGCCAGGGATTGGCTTTTCTATAGTAAATTATTCAAAAAATAATTTTATACTGTCGCAAATTTTAATTACGCCAGGGATTGCCTTTTCTATAGTAAATTATTCAAAAAATAATTTTTTACTGTCGCAAATTTTAAGTGCGCCAGGGATTGCCTTTTCTATAGTAAATTATTCAAAAAATAATTTTCAACTGTCGCAAATTTTAATTACGCCAGGGATTGCCTTTTCTATAGTAAATTATTCAAAAAATAATTTTTTACTGTCGCAAATTGTAATTGCGCCAGGGATTGCCTTTTCTATGTATAGTAAATTATTCAAAAAATAATTTCTTACTGTCGCAAATTTTAAATACGCCAGGGATTGCCTTTTCTATAGTAAATTATTCAAAAAATAATTTTCAACTGTCGCAAATTTTAAGTGCGCCAGGGATTTCCTTTTCTATAGTAAATTATTCAAAAAATAATTTTTTACTGTCGATAATTTTAAATACGCCAGGGATTGCCTTTTTTATAGTAAATTATTCAAAAAAGTAATTTTTTACTGTCGCAAATTTTAATTACGCCAGGGATTGCCTTTTCTATAGTAAATTATTCAAAAAATAATTTTATACTGTCGCAAATTTTAATTACGCCAGGGATTGCCTTTTCTATACTAAATTATTCAAAAAATAATTTTCAACTGTCGCAAATTTTAATTACGCCAGGGATTGCCTTTTCTATAGTAAATTATTCAAAAAATAATTTTCAACTGTCGCAAATTTTAATTACGCCAGGGATTGCCTTTTCTATAGTAAATTATTCAAAAAATAATTTTTTACTGTCGCAAATTTTAAATATCCCAGGGATTGCCTTTTCTATAGTAAATTATTCAAAAAATAATTTTCAACTGTCGCAAATTTTAATTACGCCAGGGTTTGCCTTTTCTATAGTAAATTATTCAAAAAATAATTTAATACTGTCGCAAATTTTAATTACGCCAGGGATTGGCTTTTCTATAGTAAATTATTCAAAAAATAATTTTATACTGTCGCAAATTTTAATTACGCCAGGGATTGCCTTTTCTATAGTAAATTATTCAAAAAATAATTTTTTACTGTCGCAAATTTTAAGTGCGCCAGGGATTGCCTTTTCTATAGTAAATTATTCAAAAAATAATTTTCAACTGTCGCAAATTTTAATTACGCCAGGGATTGCCTTTTCTATAGTAAATTATTCAAAAAATAATTTTCAACTGTCGCAAATTTTAATTACGCCAGGGATTGCCTTTTCTATAGTAAATTCTTCAAAAAATAATTTTCAACTGTCGCAAATTTCAAATCCGCCAGGAATTGCTTTTTCTATAGTAAATTATTAAAAAAATAATTTTTTACTATCGCAAGTTTTAATTGCGCCAGGAATTGCCTTTTCTACAGTAAATTTTTCCAAATATTAATTTTTTACTGTCGCAAATTTTAATTACGCCAGGGATTGCCTTTTCTATAGTAAATTATTCAAAAAATAATTTTCTACTCTCGCAAATTTTAATTACGCCAGGGATTGCCTTTTCTATAGTAAATTATTCAAAAAATAATTTTGTACTGTCGCAAATTTTAAATACGCCAGGGATTGCCTTTTCTATAGTAAATTATTCAAAAAATAATTTTATACTGTCGCAAATTTTAATTACGCCAGGGATTGCCTTTTCTATAGTAAATTATTCAAAAAATAATTTTCAACTGTCGCAAATTTTAATTGCGCCAGGGATTACCTTTTCTATAGTAAATTATTCAAAAAATAATTTTATACTGTCGCAAATTTTAATTACGCCAGGGATTGCCTTTTCTATAGTAAATTATTCAAAAAATAATTTTCAACTGTCGCAAATTTTAATTACGCCAGGGATTGCCTTTTCTATAGTAAATTATTCAAAAAATAATTTTATACTGTCGCAAATTTTAATTACGCCAGGGATTGCCTTTTCTATAGTAAATTATTCAAAAAATAATTTTCAACTGTCGCAAATTTTAATTACGCCAGGGATTGCCTTTTCTATAGTAAATTATTCAAAAAATAATTTTTTACTGTCGCAAATTTTAATTGCGCCAGGGATTGCCTTTTGTATAGTAAATTATTCAAAAAATAATTTTCAACTGTCGGAAATTTTAATTACGCCAGGGATTGCCTTTTCTATAGTAAATTATTCAAAAAATAATTTCTTACTGTCGCAAATTTTAAATACGCCAGGGATTGCCTTTTCTATAGTAAATTATTCAAAAAATAATTTTCAACTGTCGCAAATTTTAAGTGCGCCAGGGATTGCCTTTTCTATAGTAAATTATTCAAAAAATAATTTTTTACTGTCGCAAATTTTAAATACGCCAGGGACTGCCTTTTCTATAGTAAATTATTCAAAAAATAATTTTTTACTGTCGCAAATTTTAAATACGCCAGGGATTGCCTTTTCTATAGTAAATTATTCAAAAAATAATTTTTTACTGTCGCAAATTTTAATTACGCCAGGGATTGCCTTTTCTATAGTAAATTATTCAAAAAATAATTTTCTACTGTCGCAAATTTTAATTACGCCAGGGATTGCCTTTTCTATAGTAAATTATTCAAAAAATAATTTTATACTGTCGCAAATTTTAAATACGCCAGGGATTGCCTTTTCTATAGTAAATTATTCAAAAAATAATTTTATACTGTCGCAAATTTTAATTACGCCAGGGATTGCCTTTTCTATAGTAAATTATTCAAAAAATAATTTTCAACTGTCGCAAATTTTAATTGCGCCAGGGATTGCCTTTTCTATAGTAAATTATTCAAAAAATAATTTTATACTGTCGCAAATTTTAATTACGCCAGGGATTGCCTTTTCTATAGTAAATTATTCAAAAAATAATTTTCAACTGTCGCAAATTTTAATTACGCCAGGGATTGCCTTTTCTTTAGTAAATTATTCAAAAAATAATTTTATACTGTCGCAAATTTTAATTACGCCAGGGATTGACTTTTCTATAGTAAATTATTCAAAAAATAATTTTCAACTGTCGCAAATTTTAATTACGCCAGGGATTGCCTTTTCTATAGTAAATTATTCAAAAAATAGTTTTCAACTGTCGCAAATTTTAATTACGCCAGGGATTGCCTTTTCTATAGTAAATTCTTCAAAAAATAATTTTCAACTGTCGCAAATTTTAATTGCGCCAGGGATTGCCTTTTCTATAGTAAATTATTCAAAAAATAATTTTATACTGTCGCAAATTTTAATTACGCCAGGGATTGCCTTTTCTATAGTAAATTATTCAAAAAATAATTTTCAACTGTCACAAATTTTAATTACGCCAGGGATTGCCTTTTCTATAGTAAATTATTCAAAAAATAATTTTATACTGTCGCAAATTTTAATTACGCCAGGGATTGCCTTTTCTATAGTAAATTATTCAAAAAATAATTTTCAACTGTCGCAAATTTTAATTACGCCAGGGATTGCCTTTTCTATAGTAAATTATTCAAAAAATAATTTTTTACTGTCGCAAATTTTAATTGCGCCAGGGATTGCCTTTTGTATAGTAAATTATTCAAAAAATAATTTTCAACTGTCGGAAATTTTAATTACGCCAGGGATTGCCTTTTCTATAGTAAATTATTCAAAAAATAATTTTTTACTGTCGCAAATTGTAATTGCGCCAGGGATTGCCTTTTCTATAGTAAATTATTCAAAAAATAATTTCTTACTGTCGCAAATTTTAAATACGCCAGGGATTGCCTTTTCTATAGTAAATTATTCAAAAAATAATTTTCAACTGTCGCAAATTTTAAGTGCGCCAGGGATTGCCTTTTCTATAGTAAATTATTCAAAAAATAATTTTTTACTGTCGCAAATTTTAAATACGCCAGGGACTGCCTTTTCTATAGTAAATTATTCAAAAAATAATTTTTTACTGTCGCAAATTTTAAATACGCCAGGGATTGCCTTTTCTATAGTAAATTATTCAAAAAATAATTTTTTACTGTCGCAAATTTTAATTACGCCAGGGATTGCCTTTTCTATAGTAAATTATTCAAAAAATAATTTTCTACTGTCGCAAATTTTAATTACGCCAGGGATTGCCTTTTCTATAGTAAATTATTCAAAAAATAATTTTATACTGTCGCAAATTTTAAATACGCCAGGGATTGCCTTTTCTATAGTAAATTATTCAAAAAATAATTTTATACTGTCGCAAATTTTAATTACGCCAGGGATTGCCTTTTCTAAAGTAAATTATTCAAAAAATAATTTTCAACTCTCGCAAATTTTAATTGCGCCAGGGATTGCCTTTTCTATAGTAAATTATTCAAAAAATAATTTTATACTGTCGCAAATTTTAATTGCGCCAGGGATTGCCTTTTCTATAGTAAATTATTCAAAAAATAATTTTCAACTGTCGCAAATTTTAATTACGCCAGGGATTGCCTTTTCTATAGTAAATTATTCAAAAAATAATTTTATACTGTCGCAAATTTTAAATACGCCAGGGATTGCCTTTTCTATAGTAAATTATTCAAAAAATAATTTTATACTGTCGCAAATATTAATTACGCCAGGGATTGCCTTTTCTAAAGTAAATTATTCAAAAAATAATTTTCAACTCTCGCAAATTTTAATTGCGCCAGGGATTGCCTTTTCTATAGTAAATTATTCAAAAAATAATTTTATACTGTCGCAAATTTTAATTGCGCCAGGGATTGCCTTTTCTATAGTAAATTATTCAAAAAATAATTTTCAACTGTCGCAAATTTTAATTACGCCAGGGATTGCCTTTTCTATAGTAAATTATTCAAAAAATAATTTTATACTGTCGCAAATTTTAATTACGCCAGGGATTGCCTTTTCTATAGTAAATTATTCAAAAAATAATTTTCAACTGTCGCAAATTTTAATTACGCCAGGGATTGCCTTTTCTATAGTAAATTATTCAAAAAATAATTTTCAATTGTCGCAAATTTTAATTACGCCAGGGATTGCCTTTTCTATAGTAAATTATTCAAAAAATAATTTCTTACTGTCGCAAATTTTAAATACGCCAGGGATTGCCTCTTCTATAGTAAATTATTCAAAAAATAATTTTCAACTGTCGCAAATTTTAAGTGCGCCAGGGATTGCCTTTTCTATAGTAAATTATTCAAAAAATAATTTTTTACTGTCGCAAATTTTAAATACGCCAGGGACTGCCTTTTCTATAGTAAATTATTCAAAAAATAATTTTTCACTGTTGCAAATTTTAAATACGCCAGGGATTGCCTTTTCTATAGTAAATTATTCAAAAAATAATTTTTTACTGTCGCAAATTTTAATTACGCCAGGGATTGCCTTTTCTATAGTAAATTATTCAAAAAATAATTTTCTACTGTCGCAAATTTTAATTACGCCAGGGATTGCCTTTTCTATAGTAAATTATTCAAAAAATAATTTTATACTGTCGCAAATTTTAAATACGCCAGGGATTGCCTTTTCTATAGTAAATTATTCAAAAAATAATTTTATACTGTCGCAAATTTTAATTACGCCAGGGATTGCCTTTTCTATAGTAAATTATTCAAAAAATAATTTTCAACTGTCGCAAATTTTAATTACGCCAGGGATTGCCTTTTCTATAGTAAATTATTCAAAAAATAATTTTCAAATGTCGCAAATTTTAATTGCGCCAGGGATTGCCTTTTGTATTGTAAATTATTCAAAAAATAATTTTCAACTGTCGCAAATTTTAATTACGCCAGGGATTGCCTTTTCTATAGTAAATTATTCAAAAAATAATTTTATACTGTCGCAAATTTTAATTACGCCAGGGATTGCCTTTTCTATAGTAAATTATTCAAAAAATAATTTTCAACTGTCGCAAATTTTAATTGCGCCAGGGATTGCCTTTTCTATAGTAAATTATTCAAAAAATAATTTTTTACTGTCGCAAATTTCAAATCGGCCAGGGATTGCCTTTTCCATAGTAAATTATTCAAAAAATAATTTTTTACTGTCGCAGATTTTAATTGCGCCAGGGATTGCCTTTTCTATAGTAAATTATTCAAAAAATAATTTTCAACTGTCGCAAATTTTAGTTACGCCAGGGATTGCCTTTTCTATAGTAAATTATTCAAAAAATAATTTTATACTGTCGCAAATTTTAATTACGCCAGGGATTGCCTTTTCTATAGTAAATTATTCAAAAAATAATTTTTTACTGTCGCAAATTTTAAGTGCGCCAGGGATTGCCTTTTCTATAGTATATTATTCAAAAAATAATTTTCAACTGTCGCAAATTTTAATTACGCCAGGGATTGCCTTTTCTATAGTAAATTATTCAAAAAATAATTTTCTACTGTCGCAAATTTTAATTGCGCCAGGGATTGCCTTTTGTATTGTAAATTATTCAAAAAATAATTTTCAACTGTCGCAAATTTTAATTACGCCAGGGATTGCCTTTTCTATAGTAAATTATTCAAAAAATAATTTTATACTGTCGCAAATTTTAATTACGCCAGGGATTGCCTTTTCTATAGTAAATTATTCAAAAAATAATTTTCAACTGTCGCAAATTTTAATTGCGCCAGGGATTGCCTTTTCTATAGTAAATTATTCAAAAAATAATTTTTTACTGTCGCAAATTTCAAATCCGCCAGGGATTGCCTTTTCCATAGTAAATTATTCAAAAAATAATTTTTTACTGTCGCAAATTTTAATTGCGCCAGGGATTGCCTTTTCTATAGTAAATTATTCAAAAAATAATTTTCAACTGTCGCAAATTTTAGTTACGCCAGGGATTGCCTTTTCTATAGTAAATTATTCAAAAAATAATTTTATACTGTCGCAAATTTTAATTACGCCAGGGATTGCCTTTTCTATAGTAAATTATTCAAAAAATAATTTTTTACTGTCGCAAATTTTAAGTGCGCCAGGGATTGCCTTTTCTATAGTATATTATTCAAAAAATAATTTTCAACTGTCGCAAATTTTAATTACGCCAGGGATTGCCTTTTCTATAGTAAATTATTCAAAAAATAATTTTCTACTGTCGCAAATTTTAATTACGCCAGGGATTGCCTTTTCTATGGTAAATTATGCAAAAAATAATTTTCAACTGTCGCAAATTTTAATTACGCCAGGGATTGCCTTTTCTATAGTAAATTATTCAAAAAATAATTTTTAACTATCGCAAGTTTTAACTGCGCCAGGGATTGCCTTTTCTACAGTAAATTATTCAAAAAATAATTTTATACTGTCGCAAATTTTAAATATCCCAGGGATTGCCTTTTCTATAGTAAATTATTCAAAAAATAATTTTTTACTGTCGCAAATTTTAAGTGCGCCAGGGATTGCCTTTTCTATAGTAAATTATTCAAAAAATAATTTTTTACTGTCGCAAATTTTAAGTGCCCCAGGGATTGCCTTTTCTATAGTAAATTATTCAAAAAATAATTTTTTACTCTCGCAAATTTTAATTACGCCAGGGATTGCCTTTTCTATAGTAAATTATTCAAAAAATAATTTTATACTGTCGCAAATTTTAATTACGCCAGGGATTGCCTTTTCTATAGTAAATTATTCAAAAAATAATTTTCAACTGTCGCAAATATTAATTACGCCAGGGATTGCCTTTTCTATAGTAAATTATTCAAAAAATAATTTTTTACTGTCGCAAATTTTAATTGCGCCAGGGATTGCCTTTTGTATAGTAAATTATTCAAAAAATAATTTTCAACTGTCGCAAATTTTAATTGCGCCAGGGATTGCCTTTTCTATAGTAAATTATTCAAAAAATAATTTTTTACTGTCGCAAATTTCAAATCCGCCAGGGATTGCCTTTTCCATAGTAAATTATTCAAAAAATAATTTTTTACTGTCGCAAATTTTAATTGCGCCAGGGATTGCCTTTTGTATAGTAAATTATTCAAAAAATAATTTTCAACTGTCGGAAATTTTAATTACGCCAGGGATTGCCTTTTCTATAGTAAATTATTCAAAAAATAATTTTCAACTGTCGCAAATTTTAGTTGCGCCAGGGATTGCCTTTTCTATAGTAAATTATTCAAAAAATAATTTTTTACTGTCGCAAATTTCAAATCCGCCAGGGATTGCCTTTTCCATAGTAAATTATTCAAAAAATAATTTTTTACTGTCGCAAATTTTAATTGCGCCAGGGATTGCCTTTTCTATAGTAAATTATTCAAAAAATAATTTTCAACTGTCGCAAATTTTAGTTACGCCAGGGATTGCCTTTTCTATAGTAAATTATTCAAAAAATAATTTTATACTGTCGCAAATTTTAATTACGCCAGGGATTGCCTTTTCTATAGTAAATTATTCAAAAAATAATTTTTTACTGTCGCAAATTTTAAGTGCGCCAGGGATTGCCTTTTCTATAGTATATTATTCAAAAAATAATTTTCAACTGTCGCAAATTTTAATTACGCCAGGGATTGCCTTTTCTATAGTAAATTATTCAAAAAATAATTTTCTACTGTCGCAAATTTTAATTACGCCAGGGATTGCCTTTTCTATAGTAAATTATTCAAAAAATAATTTTCAACTGTCGCAAATTTTAATTACGCCAGGGATTGCCTTTTCTATAGTAAATTATTCAAAAAATAATTTTATACTGTCGCAAATTTTAAGTGCGCCAGGGATTGCGTTTTCTATAGTATATTATTCAAAAAATAATTTTCAACTGTCGCAAATTTTAATTACGCCAGGGATTGCCTTTTCTATAGTAAATTATTCAAAAAATAATTTTCAACTGTCGCAAATTTTAATTGCGCCAGGGATTGCCTTTTCTATAGTAAATTATTCAAAAAATAATTTTATACTGTCGCAAATTTTAATTACGCCAGGGATTGCCTTTTCTATAGTAAATTATTCAAAAAATAATTTTCAACTGTCGCAAATTTTAATTACGCCAGGGATTGCCTTTTCTATAGTAAATTATTCAAAAAATAATTTTATACTGTCGCAAATTTTAATTACGCCAGGGATTGCCTTTTCTATACTAAATTATTCAAAAAATAATTTTCAACGGTCGCAAATTTTAATTACGCCAGGGATTGCCTTTTCTATAGTAAATTATTCAAAAAATAATTTTTTACTGTCGCAAATTTTAGTTGCGCCAGGGATTGCCTTTTATATAGTAAATTATTCAAAAAATAATTTTCAACTGTCGGAAATTTTAATTACGCCAGGGATTGCCTTTTCTATAGTAAATTATTCAAAAAATAATTTTTTACTGTCGCAAATTGTAATTGCGCCAGGGATTGCCTTTTCTATAGTAAATTATTCAAAAAATAATTTCTTACTGTCGCAAATTTTAAATACGCCAGGGATTGCCTCTTCTATAGTAAATTATTCAAAAAATAATTTTCAACTGTCGCAAATTTTAAGTGCGCCAGGGATTGCCTTTTCTATAGTAAATTATTCAAAAAATAATTTTTTACTGTCGCAAATTTTAAATACGCCAGGGACTGCCTTTTCTATAGTAAATTATTCAAAAAATAATTTTTCACTGTCGCAAATTTTAAATACGCCAGGGATTGCCTTTTCTATAGTAAATTATTCAAAAAATAATTTTTTACTGTCGCAAATTTTAATTACGCCAGGGATTGCCTTTTCTATAGTAAATTATTCAAAAAATAATTTTCTACCGTCGCAAATTTTAATTACGCCAGGGATTGCCTTTTCTATAGTAAATTATTCAAAAAATAATTTTATACTGTCGCAAATTTTAAATACGCCAGGGATTGCCTTTTCTATAGTAAATTATTCAAAAAATAATTTTATACTGTCGCAAATTTTAATTACGCCAGGGATTGCCTTTTCTATAGTTAATTATTCAAAAAATAATTTTCAACTGTCGCAAATTTTAATTACGCCAGGGATTGCCTTTTCTATAGTAAATTATTCAAAAAATAATTTTCAAATGTCGCAAATTTTAATTGCGCCAGGGATTGCCTTTTGTATTGTAAATTATTCAAAAAATAATTTTCAACTGTCGCAAATTTTAATTACGCCAGGGATTGCCTTTTCTATAGTAAATTATTCAAAAAATAATTTTATACTGTCGCAAATTTTAATTACGCCAGGGATTGCCTTTTCTATAGTAAATTATTCAAAAAATAATTTTCAACTGTCGCAAATTTTAATTGCGCCAGGGATTGCCTTTTCTATAGTAAATTATTCAAAAAATAATTTTTTACTGTCGCAAATTTCAAATCCGCCAGGGATTGCCTTTTCCATAGTAAATTATTCAAAAAATAATTTTTTACTGTCGCAAATTTTAATTGCGCCAGGGATTGCCTTTTCTATAGTAAATTATTCAAAAAATAATTTTCAACTGTCGCAAATTTTAGTTACGCCAGGGATTGCCTTTTCTATAGTAAATTATTCAAAAAATAATTTTATACTGTCGCAAATTTTAATTACGCCAGGGATTGCCTTTTCTATAGTAAATTATTCAAAAAATAATTTTTTACTGTCGCAAATTTTAAGTGCGCCAGGGATCGCCTTTTCTATAGTATATTATTCAAAAAATAATTTTCAACTGTCGCAAATTTTAATTACGCCAGGGATTGCCTTTTCTATAGTAAATTATTCAAAAAATAATTTTCTACTGTCGCAAATTTTAATTACGCCAGGGATTGCCTTTTCTATAGAAAATTATTCAAAAAATAATTTTCAACTGTCGCAAATTTTAATTACGCCAGGGATTGCCTTTTCTATAGTAAATTATTCAAAAAATAATTTTTAACTATCGCAAGTTTTAACTGCGCCAGGGATTGCCTTTTCTACAGTAAATTATTCAAAAAATAATTTTATACTGTCGCAAATTTTAAATATCCCAGGGATTGCCTTTTCTATAGTAAATTATTCAAAAAATAATTTTTTACTGTCGCAAATTTTAAGTGCGCCAGGGATTGCCTTTTCTATAGTAAATTATTCAAAAAATAATTTTTTACTGTCGCAAATTTTAAGTGCCCCAGGGATTGCCTTTTCTATAGTAAATTATTCAAAAAATAATTTTTTACTCTCGCAAATTTCAATTTCGCCAGGTAAATTTTTCACAAATTAATTTTTTACTGTCGCAAATTTTAAATACGCCAGGGATTGCCTTTTCTATAGTAAATTATTCAAAAAATAATTTTTTACTGTCGCAAATTTTAAGTGCCCCAGGGATTGCCTTTTCTATAGTAAATTATTCAAAAAATAATTTTTTACTCTCGCAAATTTCAATTTCGCCAGGTAAGTTTTTCACAAATTAATTTTTTACTGTCGCAAATTTTAAATACGCCAGGGATTGCCTTTTCTATAGTAAATTATTCAAAAAATAATTTTCTACTGTCGCAAATTTTAATTACGCCAGGGATTGCCTTTTCTATAGTAAATTATTCAAAAAATAATTTTATACTGTCGCAAATTTTAATTACGCCAGGGATTGCCTTTTCTATAGTAAATTATTCAAAAAATAATTTTTTACTGTCGCAAATTTTAATTGCGCCAGGGATTGCCTTTTCTATAGTAAATTATTCAAAAAATAATTTTTTACTCTCGCAAATTTTAATTACGCCAGGGATTGCCTTTTCTATAGTAAATTATTCAAAAAATAATTTTATACTGTCGCAAATTTTAATTACGCCAGGGATTGCCTTTTCTATAGTAAATTATTCAAAAAATAATTTTCAACTGTCGCAAATTTTAATTACGCCAGGGATTGCCTTTTCTATAGTAAATTATTCAAAAAATAAATTTATACTGTCGCAAATTTTAATTACGCCAGGGATTGCCTTTTCTATAGTAAATTATTCAAAAAATAATTTTTTACTGTCGCAAATTTTAAGTGCCCCAGGGATTGCCTTTTCTATAGTAAATTATTCAAAAAATAATTTTATACTGTCGCAAATTTTAATTACGCCAGGGATTGCCTTCTTTTATAGTAAATTATTCAAAAAATAATTTTTTACTGTCGCAAATTTTAAGTGCCCCAGGGATTGCCTTTTCTATAGTAAATTATTCAAAAAATAATTTTTTACTGTCGCAAATTTTAAGTGCCCCAGGGATTGCCTTTTCTATAGTAAATTATTCAAAAAATAATTTTATACTGTCGCAAATTTTAATTACGCCAGGGATTGCCTTTTCTATAGTAAGTTATTCAAAAAATAATTTTTTACTGTCGCAAATTTTAAGTGCCCCAGGGATTGCCTTTTCTATAGTAAATTATTCAAAAAATAATTTTTTACTGTCGCAAATTTTAGTTGCGCCAGGGATTGCCTTTTATATAGTAAATTATTCAAAAAATAATTTTCAACTGTCGGAAATTTTAATTACGCCAGGGATTGCCTTTTCTATAGTAAATTATTCAAAAAATAATTTTTTACTGTCGCAAATTGTAATTGCGCCAGGGATTGCCTTTTCTATAGTAAATTATTCAAAAAATAATTTCTTACTGTCGCAAATTTTAAATACGCCAGGGATTGCCTCTTCTATAGTAAATTATTCAAAAAATAATTTTCAACTGTCGCAAATTTTAAGTGCGCCAGGGATTGCCTTTTCTATAGTAAATTATTCAAAAAATAATTTTTTACTGCCGCAAATTTTAAATACGCCAGGGACTGCCTTTTCTATAGTAAATTATTCAAAAAATAATTTTTCACTGTCGCAAATTTTAAATACGCCAGGGATTGCCTTTTCTATAGTAAATTATTCAAAAAATAATTTTTTACTGTCGCAAATTTTAATTACGCCAGGGATTGCCTTTTCTATAGTAAATTATTCAAAAAATAATTTTCTACCGTCGCAAATTTTAATTACGCCAGGGATTGCCTTTTCTATAGTAAATTATTCAAAAAATAATTTTATACTGTCGCAAATTTTAAATACGCCAGGGATTGCCTTTTCTATAGTAAATTATTCAAAAAATAATTTTATACTGTCGCAAATTTTAATTACGCCAGGGATTGCCTTTTCTATAGTTAATTATTCAAAAAATAATTTTCAACTGTCGCAAATTTTAATTACGCCAGGGATTGCCTTTTCTATAGTAAATTATTCAAAAAATAATTTTCAAATGTCGCAAATTTTAATTGCGCCAGGGATTGCCTTTTGTATTGTAAATTATTCAAAAAATAATTTTCAACTGTCGCAAATTTTAATTACGCCAGGGATTGCCTTTTCTATAGTAAATTATTCAAAAAATAATTTTATACTGTCGCAAATTTTAATTACGCCAGGGATTGCCTTTTCTATAGTAAATTATTCAAAAAATAATTTTCAACTGTCGCAAATTTTAATTGCGCCAGGGATTGCCTTTTCTATAGTAAATTATTCAAAAAATAATTTTTTACTGTCGCAAATTTCAAATCCGCCAGGGATTGCCTTTTCCATAGTAAATTATTCAAAAAATAATTTTTTACTGTCGCAAATTTTAATTGCGCCAGGGATTGCCTTTTCTATAGTAAATTATTCAAAAAATAATTTTCAACTGTCGCAAATTTTAGTTACGCCAGGGATTGCCTTTTCTATAGTAAATTATTCAAAAAATAATTTTATACTGTCGCAAATTTTAATTACGCCAGGGATTGCCTTTTCTATAGTAAATTATTCAAAAAATAATTTTTTACTGTCGCAAATTTTAAGTGCGCCAGGGATCGCCTTTTCTATAGTATATTATTCAAAAAATAATTTTCAACTGTCGCAAATTTTAATTACGCCAGGGATTGCCTTTTCTATAGTAAATTATTCAAAAAATAATTTTCTACTGTCGCAAATTTTAATTACGCCAGGGATTGCCTTTTCTATAGAAAATTATTCAAAAAATAATTTTCAACTGTCGCAAATTTTAATTACGCCAGGGATTGCCTTTTCTATAGTAAATTATTCAAAAAATAATTTTTAACTATCGCAAGTTTTAACTGCGCCAGGGATTGCCTTTTCTACAGTAAATTATTCAAAAAATAATTTTATATTGTCGCAAATTTTAAATATCCCAGGGATTGCCTTTTCTATAGTAAATTATTCAAAAAATAATTTTTTACTGTCGCAAATTTTAAGTGCGCCAGGGATTGCCTTTTCTATAGTAAATTATTCAAAAAATAATTTTTTACTGTCGCAAATTTTAAGTGCCCCAGGGATTGCCTTTTCTATAGTAAATTATTCAAAAAATAATTTTTTACTCTCGCAAATTTCAATTTCGCCAGGTAAATTTTTCACAAATTAATTTTTTACTGTCGCAAATTTTAAATACGCCAGGGATTGCCTTTTCTATAGTAAATTATTCAAAAAATAATTTTTTACTGTCGCAAATTTTAAGTGCCCCAGGGATTGCCTTTTCTATAGTAAATTATTCAAAAAATAATTTTTTACTCTCGCAAATTTCAATTTCGCCAGGTAAGTTTTTCACAAATTAATTTTTTACTGTCGCAAATTTTAAATACGCCAGGGATTGCCTTTTCTATAGTAAATTATTCAAAAAATAATTTTCTACTGTCGCAAATTTTAATTACGCCAGGGATTGCCTTTTCTATAGTAAATTATTCAAAAAATAATTTTATACTGTCGCAAATTTTAATTACGCCAGGGATTGCCTTTTCTATAGTAAATTATTCAAAAAATAATTTTTTACTGTCGCAAATTTTAATTGCGCCAGGGATTGCCTTTTCTATAGTAAATTATTCAAAAAATAATTTTTTACTCTCGCAAATTTTAATTACGCCAGGGATTGCCTTTTCTATAGTAAATTATTCAAAAAATAATTTTATACTGTCGCAAATTTTAATTACGCCAGGGATTGCCTTTTCTATAGTAAATTATTCAAAAAATAATTTTCAACTGTCGCAAATTTTAATTACGCCAGGGATTGCCTTTTCTATAGTAAATTATTCAAAAAATAAATTTATACTGTCGCAAATTTTAATTACGCCAGGGATTGCCTTTTCTATAGTAAATTATTCAAAAAATAATTTTTTACTGTCGCAAATTTTAAGTGCCCCAGGGATTGCCTTTTCTATAGTAAATTATTCAAAAAATAATTTTATACTGTCGCAAATTTTAATTACGCCAGGGATTGCCTTCTTTTATAGTAAATTATTCAAAAAATAATTTTTTACTGTCGCAAATTTTAAGTGCCCCAGGGATTGCCTTTTCTATAGTAAATTATTCAAAAAATAATTTTTTACTGTCGCAAATTTTAAGTGCCCCAGGGATTGCCTTTTCTATAGTAAATTATTCAAAAAATAATTTTATACTGTCGCAAATTTTAATTACGCCAGGGATTGCCTTTTCTATAGTAAGTTATTCAAAAAATAATTTTTTACTGTCGCAAATTTTAAGTGCCCCAGGGATTGCCTTTTCTATAGTAAATTATTCAAAAAATAATTTTTTACTCTCGCAAATTTCAATTTCGCCAGGTAAATTTTTCACAAATTAATTTTTTACTGTCGCAAATTTTAAATACGTCAGGGATTGCCTTTTCTATAGTAAATTATTCAAAAAATAATTTTCTACTGTCGCAAATTTTAATTACGCCAGGGATTGCCTTTTCTATAGTAAATTATTCAAAAAATAATTTTATACTGTCGCAAATTTTAATTACGCCAGCGATTGCCTTTTCTATAGTAAAGTATTCAAAAAATAATTTTCAACTGTCGCAAATTTTAATTACGCCAGGGATTGCCTTTTCTATAGTAAATTATTCAAAAAATAATTTTCAACTGTCGCAAATTTTAATTACGCCAGGGATTGCCTTTTCTATAGTAAATTATTCAAAAAATAATTTTTTACTGTCGCAAATTTTAAGTGTGCCAGGGATTGCCTTTTCTATAGTAAATTATTCAAAAAATAATTTTTTACTGTCGCAAATTTTAAGTGCCCCAGGGATTGCCTTTTCTATAGTAAATTATTCAAAAAATAATTTTTTACTCTCGCAAATTTCAATTTCGCCAGGTAAATTTTTCACAAATTAATTTTTTACTGTCGCAAATTTTAAATACGCCAGGGATTGCCTTTTCTATAGTAAATTATTCAAAAAATAATTTTCTACTGTCGCAAATTTTAATTACGCCAGGGATTGCCTTTTCTATAGTAAATTATTCAAAAAATAATTTTATACTGTCGCAAATTTTAATACGCCAGCGATTGCCTTTTCTATAGTAAATTATTCAAAAAATAATTTTCAACTGTCGCAAATTTTAATTACGCCAGGGATTGCCTTTTCTATAGTAAATTATTCAAAAAATAATTTTTTACTGTCGCAAATTTTAATTGCGCCAGGGATTGCCTTTTCTATAGTAAATTATTCAAAAAATCATTTTTTACTCTCGCATAATTTTAATTACGCCAAGGATTGCCTTTTCTATAGTAAATTATTCAAAAAATAATTTTATACTGTCGCAAATTTTAATTACGCCAGGGATTGCCTTTTCTATAGTAAATTATTCAAAAAATAATTTTCAACTGTCGCAAATTTTAATTACGCCAGGGATTGCCTTTTTTATAGTAAATTATTCAAAAAATAATTTTTTACTGTCGCAAATTTTAAGTACCCCAGGGATTGCCTTTTCTATAGTAAATTATTTAAAAAATAATTTTTTACTCTCGCAAATTTCAATTTCGCCAGGAAAATTTTTCACAAATTAATTTTTTACTGTCGCAAATTTTAAATACGCCAGGGATTGCCTTTTCTATAGTAAATTATTCAAAAAATAATTTTCTACTGTCGCAAATTTTAATTACGCCAGGGATTGCCTTTTCTATAGTAAATTATTCAAAAAATAATTTTATACTGTCGCAAATTTTAATTACGCCAGGGATTGCCTTTTCTATAGTAAATTATTCAAAAAATAATTTTCAACTGTCGCAAATTTTAATTACGCCAGGGATTGCCTTTTCTATAGTAAATTATTCAAAAAATAATTTTTTACTGTCGCAAATTTTAATTGCGCCAGGGATTGCCTTTTGTATAGTAAATTATTCAAAAAATAATTTTCAACTGTCGCAAATTTTAATTACGCCAGGGATTGCCTTTTCTATAGTAAATTATTCAAAAAATAATTTTTTACTGTCGCAAATTTTAATTGCGCCAGGGATTGCCTTTTCTATAGTAAATTATTCAAAAAATAATTTTTTACTCTCGCAAATTTTAATTACGCCAGGGATTGCCTTTTCTATAGTAAATTATTCAAAAAATAATTTTATACTGTCGCAAATTTTAATTACGCCAGGGATTGCCTTTTCTATAGTAAATTATTCAAAAAATAATTTTTTACTCTCGCAAATTTCAATTTCGCCAGGTAAATTTTTCACAAATTAATTTTTTACTGTCGCAAATTTTAAATACGCCAGGGATTGCCTTTTCTATAGTAAATTATTCAAAAAATAATTTTCAACTGTCGCAAATTTTAATTACGCCAGGGATTGCCTTTTCTATAGTAAATTATTCAAAAAATAATTTTATACTGTCGCAAATTTTAATTACGCCAGGGATTGCCTTTTCTATAGTAAATTATTCAAAAAATAATTTTCAACTGTCGCAAATTTTAATTACGCCAGGGATTGCCTTTTCTATAGTAAATTATTCAAAAAATAATTTTTTACTGTCGCAAATTTTAATTGCGCCAGGGATTGCCTTTTGTATAGTAAATTATTCAAAAAATAATTTTCAACTGTCGCAAATTTTAATTACGCCAGGGATTGCCTTTTCTATAGTAAATTATTCAAAAAATATTTTTTTACTCTCGCAAATTTCAATTTCGCCAGGTAAATTTTTCACAAATTAATTTTTTACTGTCGCAAATTTTAAATACGCCAGGGATTGCCTTTTCTATAGTAAATTATTCAAAAAATAATTTTCTACTGTCGCAAATTTTAATTACGCCAGGGATTGCCTTTTCTATAGTAAATTATTCAAAAAATAATTTTATACTGTCGCAAATTTTAATTACGCCAGCGATTGCCTTTTCTATAGTAAATTTTTCAAAAAATAATTTTCAACTGTCGCAAATTTTAATTACGCCAGGGATTGCCTTTTCTATAGTAAATTATTCAAAAAATAATTTTTTACTGTCGCAAATTTTAATTGCGCCAGGGATTGCCTTTTCTATAGTAAATTATTCAAAAAATAATTTTTTACTCTCGCAAATTTTAATTGCGCCAGGGATTGCCTTTTCTATAGTAAATTATTCAAAAAATAATTTTATACTGTCGCAAATTTTAATTACGCCAGGGATTGCCTTTTCTATAGTAAATTATCCAAAAAATAATTTTCAACTGTCGCAAATTTTAATTACGCCAGGGATTGCCTTTTCTATAGTAAATTATTCAAAAAATAATTTTTTACTGTCGCAAATTTTAAGTGCCCCAGGGATTGCCTTTTCTATAGTAAATTATTCAAAAAATAATTTTTTACTCTCGCAAATTTCAATTTCGCAAGGTAAATTTTTCACAAATTAATTTTTTACTGTCGCAAATTTTAAATACGCCAGGGATTGCCTTTTCTATAGTAAATTATTCAAAAAATAATTTTCTACTGTCGCAAATTTTAATTACGCCAGGGATTGCCTTTTTTATAGTAAATTATTCAAAAAATAATTTTATACTGTCGCAAATTTTAATTACGCCAGGGATTGCCTTTTCTATAGTAAATTATTCAAAAAATAATTTTCAACTGTCGCAAATTTTAATTACGCCAGGGATTGCCTTTTCTATAGTAAATTTTTCAAAAAATAATTTTTTACTGTCGCAAATTTTAAATACGCCAGGGATTGCCTTTTCTATAGTAAATTATTCAAAAAATAATTTTCTACTGTCGCAAATTTTAATTGCGCCAGGATTGCCTTTTCTATAGTAAATTATTCAAAAAATAATTTTATATTGTCGCAAATTTTAATTACAACAGGGATTGCCTTTTCTATAGTAAATTATTCAAAAAATAATTTTCAACTGTCGCAAATTTTAATTACGCCAGGGATTGCCTTTTCTATAGTAAATTATTCAAAAAATAATTTTTTACTGTCGCAAATTTTAATTGCGCCAGGGATTGCCTTTTGTATAGTAAATTATTCAAAAAATAATTTTCAACTGTCGCAAATTTTAATTACGCCAGGGATTGCCTTTTCTATAGTAAATTATTCAAAAAATAATTTTATACTGTCGCAAATTTTAATTACGCCAGGGATTGCCTTTTCTATAGTAAATTATTCAAAAAATAATTTTCAACTGTCGCAAATTTTAATTACGCCAGGGATTGCCATTTCTATAGTAAATTATTCAAAAAATAATTTTCAACTGTCGCAAATTTTAATTACGCCAGGGATTGCCTTTTCTATAGTAAATTATTCAAAAAATAATTTTATACTGTCGCCAATTTTAATTACGCCAGGGATTGCCTTTTCTATAGTAAATTATTCAAAAAATAATTTTCAACTGTCGCAAATTTTAAATATCCCAGGGATTGCCTTTTCTATAGTAAATTATTCAAAAAATAATTTTTTACTGTCGCAAATTTTAAGTGCGCCAGGGATTGCCTTTTCTATAGTAAATTATTCAAAAAATAATTTTTTACTGTCGCAAATTTTAATTACGCCAGGGATTGCCTTTTCTATAGTAAATTATTCAAAAAATAATTTTATACTGTCGCAAATTTTAATTACGCCAGGGATTGCCTTTTCTATAGTAAATTATTCAAAAAATAATTTTCAACTGTCGCAAATTTTAATTACGCCAGGGATTGCCTTTTCTATAGTAAATTATTCAAAAAATAATTTTTTACTGTCGCAAATTTTAATTGCGCCAGGGATTGCCTTTTGTATAGTAAATTATTCAAAAAATAATTTTCAACTGTCGCAAATTTTAATTACGCCAGGGATTGCCTTTTCTATAGTAAATTATTCAAAAAATAATTTTTTACTGTCGCAAATTTTAATTGCGCCAGGGATTGCCTTTTGTTTAGTAAATTATTCAAAAAATAATTTTATACTGTCGCAAATTTTAATTACGCCAGGGATTGCCTTTTCTATAGTAAATTATTCAAAAAATAATTGTATACTGTCGCAAATTTTAATTACGCCAGGGATTGCCTTTTCTATAGTAAATTATTCAAAAAATAATTTTCAATTGTCGCAAATTTTAATTGCGCCAGGGATTGCCTTTTCTATAGTAAATTATTCAAAAAATAATTTTTTACTGTCGCAAATTTGAAATCCGCCAGGAATTGCCTTTTCCATAGTAAATTATTCAAAAAATAATTTTTTACTGTCGCAAATTTTAATTGCGCCAGGGATTGCCTTTTCTATAGTAAATTATTCAAAAAATTATTTTCAACTGTCGCAAATTTTAGTTACGACAGGGATTGCTTTTCTATAGTAAATTATTCAAAAAATAATTTTATACTGTCGCAAATTTTAATTGCGCCAGGGATTGCCTTTTCTATAGTAAATTATTCAAAAAATAATTTTTTACTGTCGCAAATTTTAAGTGCGCCAGGGATTGCCTTTTCTATAGTAAATTATTCAAAAAATAATTTTCAACTGTCGCAAATTTTAATTACGCCAGGGATTGCCTTTTCTATAGTAAATTATTCAAAAAATAATTTTTTACTGTCGCAAATTTTAAGTGCGCCAGGGATTGCCTTTTCTATAGTAAATTATTCAAAAAATAATTTTTTACTGTCGCAAATTTTAAGTGCCACAGGGATTGCCTTTTCTATAGTAAATTATTCAAAAAATAATTTTTTACTCTCGCAAATTTCAATTTCGCCAGGTAAATTTTTCACAAATTAATTTTTTACTGTCGCAAATTTTAAATACGCCAGGGATTGCCTTTTCTATAGTAAATTATTCAAAAAATAATTTTCTACTGTCGCAAATTTTAATTACGCCAGGGATTGCCTTTTCTATAGTAAATTATTCAAAAAATAATTTTATACTGTCGCAAATTTTAATTACGCCAGGGATTGCCTTTTCTATAGTAAATTATTCAAAAAATAATTTTCAACTGTCGCAAATTTTAATTACGCCAGGGATTGCCTGTTCTATAGTAAATTATTCAAAAAATAATTTTTTACTGTCGCAAATTTTAATTGCGCCAGGGATTGCCTTTTGTATAGTAAATTATTCAAAAAATAATTTTCAACTGTCGCAAATTTTAATTACGCCAGGGATTGCCTTTTCTATAGTAAATTATTCAAAAAATAATTTTATACTGTCGCAAATTTTAATTACGCCAGGTATTGCCTTTTCTATAGTAAATTATTCAAAAAATAATTTTCAACTGTCGCAAATTTTAATTGCGCCAGGGATTGCCTTTTCTATAGTAAATTATTCAAAAAATAATTTTTTACTGTCGCAAATTTCAAATCCGCCAGGGATTGCCTTTTCCATAGTAAATTATTCAAAAAATAATTTTTTACTGTCGCAAATTTTAATTGCGCCAGGGATTGCCTTTTCTATAGTAAATTATTCAAAAAATAATTTTCAACTGTCGCAAATTTTAGTTACGCCAGGGATTGCCTTTTCTATAGTAAATTATTCAAAAAATAATTTTATACTGTCGCAAATTTTAATTGCGCCAGGAATTGCCTTTTCTATAGTAAATTATTCAAAAAATAATTTTTTACTGTCGCAAATTTTAAGTGCGCCAGGGATTGCCTTTTCTATAGTAAATTATTCAAAAAATAATTTTCAACTGTCGCAAATTTTAATTACGCCAGGGATTGCCTTTTCTATAGTAAATTATTCAAAAAATAATTTTCTACTGTCGCAAATTTTAATTACGCCAGGGATTGCCTTTTCTATAGTAAATTATTCAAAAAATAATTTTCAACTGTCGCAAATTTTAATTACGCCAGGGATTGCCTTTTCTATAGTAAATTATTCAAAAAATAATTTTTTACTATCGCAAGTTTTAACTGCGCCAGGGATTGCCTTTTCTACAGTAAATTATTCAAAAAATAATTTTATACCGTCGCAAATTTTAAATATCCCAGGGATTGCCTTTTCTATAGTAAATTATTCAAAAAATAATTTTTTACTGTCGCAAATTTTAATTACGCCAGGGATTGCCTTTTCTATAGTAAATTATTCAAAAAATAATTTTTTACTATCGCAAGTTTTAACTGCGCCAGGGATTGCCTTTTCTACAGTAAATTATTCAAAAAATAATTTTATACCGTCGCAAATTTTAAATATCCCAGGGATTGCCTTTTCTATAGTAAATTATTCAAAAAATAATTTTTTACTGTCGCAAATTTTAAGTGCGCCAGGGATTGCCTTTTCTATAGTAAATTATTCAAAAAATAATTTTTTTACTGTCGCAAATTTTAAGTGCCCCAGGGATTGCCTTTTCTACAGTAAATTATTCAAAAAATAATTTTTTACTGTCGCAAGTTTTAACTGCGCCAGGGATTGCCTTTTCTACAGTAAATTATTCAAAAAATAATTTTATACTGTCGCAAATTTTAAATATCCCAGGGATTTCCTTTTCTATAGTAAATTATTCAAAAAATAATTTTTTACTTTCGCAAATTTTAAGTGCGCCAGGGATTGCCTTTTCTATAGTAAATTATTCAAAAAATAATTTTTTACTGTCGCAAATTTTAAGTGCCCCAGGGATTGACTTTTCTATAGTAAATTATTCAAAAAATAATTTTTTACTCTCGCAAATTTCAATTTCGCCAGGTAAGTTTTTCACAAAATATTTTTTTACTGTCGCAAATTTCAAATCCGCCAGGGATTGCCTTTTCCATAGTAAATTATTCAAAAAATAATTTTTTACTGTCGCAAATTTTAATTGCGCCAGGGATTGCCTTTTCTATAGTAAATTATTCAAAAAATAATTTTCAACTGTCGCAAATTTTAATTACGCCAGGGATTGCCTTTTCTATAGTAAATTATTCAAAAAATAATTTTATACTGTCGCAAATTTTAATTACGCCAGGGATTGCCTTTTCTATAGTAAATTATTCAAAAAATAATTTTTTACTATCGCAAATTTTAATTGCGCCAGGGATTGCCTTTTCTACAGTAAATTATTCAAAAAATAATTTTCAACTGTCGCAAATTTTAATTACGCCAGGGATTGCCTTTTCTATAGTAAATTATTCAAAAAATAATTTTCTACTGTCGCAAATTTTAATTGCGCCAGGGATTGCCTTTTCTATAGTAAATTATTCAAAAAATAATTTTTTACTATCGCAAATTTTAATTGCGCCAGGGATTGCCTTTTCTACAGTAAATTATTCAAAAAATAATTTTTTACAGTCGCAAATTTTAATTGTGCCAGGGATTGCCTTTTCTATAGTAAATTATTCAAAAAATAGTTTTTTACTGTCGCAAATTTTAAATATCCCAGGGATTGCCTTTTCTATAGTAAATTATTCAAAAAATAATTTTCAACTGTCGCAAATTTTAATTACGCCAGAGATTGCCTTTTCTATAGTAAATTATTCAAAAAATAATTTTTTACTCTCGCAAATTTTAAGTGCGCCAGGGATTGCCTTTTCTATAGTAAATTATTCAAAAAATAATTTTTTACTGTCGCAAATTTTAAGTGCGCCAGGGATTGCCTTTTCTATAGTAAATTATTCAAAAAATAATTTTCAACTGTCGCAAATTTTAATTACGCCAGGGATTGCCTTTTCTATAGTAAATTATTCAAAAAATAATTTTTTACTCTCGCAAATTTCAATTTCGCCAGGTAAATTTTTCACAAATTAATTTTTTACTTTCGCAAATTTTAAATACGCCAGGGATTTCCTTTTCTATAATAAATTATTCAAAAAATAATTTTCAACTGTCGCAAATTTTAGTTACGCCAGGGATTGCCTTTTCTATAGTAAATTATTCAAAAAATAATTTTATACTGTCGCAAATTTTAATTACGCCAGGGATTGCCTTTTCTATAGTAAATTATTCAAAAAATAATTTTCTACTGTCGCAAATTTTAATTACGCCAGGGATTGCCTTTTCTATAGTAAATTATTCAAAAAATAATTTTCAACTGTCGCAAATTTTAATTACGCCAGGGATTGCCTTTTCTATAGTAAATTATTCAAAAAATAATTTTTTACTATCGCAAGTTTTAACTGCGCCAGGGATTGCCTTTTCTACAGTAAATTATTCAAAAAATAATTTTATACCGTCGCAAATTTTAAATATCCCAGGGATTGCCTTTTCTATAGTAAATTATTCAAAAAATAATTTTTTACTGTCGCAAATTTTAAGTGCGCCAGGGATTGCCTTTTCTATAGTAAATTATTCAAAAAATAATTTTTTTACTGTCGCAAATTTTAAGTGCCCCAGGGATTGCCTTTTCTATAGTAAATTATTCAAAAAATAATTTTTTACTCTCGCAAATTTCAATTTCGCCAGGTAAATTTTTCACAAATTAATTTTTCACAAATTAATTTTTTACTGTCGCAAATTTTAAATACGCCAGGGATTGCCTTTTCTATAGTAAATTATTCAAAAAATAATTTTCTTCTGTCGCAAATTTTAATTACGCCAGGGATTGCCTTTTCTATAGTAAATTATTCAAAAAATAATTTTCTACTGTCGCAAATTTTAAATATCCCAGGGATTGCCTTTTCTATAGTAAATTATTCAAAAAATAATTTTCAACTGTCGCAAATTTTAATTACGCCAGGGATTGCCTTTTCTATAGTAAATTATTCAAAAAATAATTTTTTACTCTCGCAAGTTTTAACTGCGCCAGGGATTGCCTTTTCTACAGTAAATTATTCAAAAAATAATTTTATACTGTCGCAAATTTTAAATATCCCAGGGATTTCCTTTTCTATAGTAAATTATTCAAAAAATAATTTTTTACTTTCGCAAATTTTAAGTGCGCCAGGGATTGCCTTTTCTATAGTAAATTATTCAAAAAATAATTTTTTACTGTCGCAAATTTTAAGTGCCCCAGGGATTGACTTTTCTATAGTAAATTATTCAAAAAATAATTTTTTACTCTCGCAAATTTCAATTTCGCCAGGTAAGTTTTTCACAAAATATTTTTTTACTGTCGCAAATTTCAAATCCGCCAGGGATTGCCTTTTCCATAGTAAATTATTCAAAAAATAATTTTTTACTGTCGCAAATTTTAATTGCGCCAGGGATTGCCTTTTCTATAGTAAATTATTCAAAAAATAATTTTCAACTGTCGCAAATTTTAATTACGCCAGGGATTGCCTTTTCTATAGTAAATTATTCAAAAAATAATTTTATACTGTCGCAAATTTTAATTACGCCAGGGATTGCCTTTTCTATAGTAAATTATTCAAAAAATAATTTTTTACTATCGCAAATTTTAATTGCGCCAGGGATTGCCTTTTCTACAGTAAATTATTCAAAAAATAATTTTCAACTGTCGCAAATTTTAATTACGCCAGGGATTGCCTTTTCTATAGTAAATTATTCAAAAAATAATTTTCTACTGTCGCAAATTTTAATTGCGCCAGGGATTGCCTTTTCTATAGTAAATTATTCAAAAAATAATTTTTTACTATCGCAAATTTTAATTGCGCCAGGGATTGCCTTTTCTACAGTAAATTATTCAAAAAAATAATTTTTTACAGTCGCAAATTTTAATTGTGCCAGGGATTGCCTTTTCTATAGTAAATTATTCAAAAAATAGTTTTTTACTGTCGCAAATTTTAAATATCCCAGGGATTGCCTTTTCTATAGTAAATTATTCAAAAAATAATTTTCAACTGTCGCAAATTTTAATTACGCCAGAGATTGCCTTTTCTATAGTAAATTATTCAAAAAATAATTTTTTACTCTCGCAAATTTTAAGTGCGCCAGGGATTGCCTTTTCTATAGTAAATTATTCAAAAAATAATTTTTTACTGTCGCAAATTTTAAGTGCGCCAGGGATTGCCTTTTCTATAGTAAATTATTCAAAAAATAATTTTCAACTGTCGCAAATTTTAATTACGCCAGGGATTGCCTTTTCTATAGTAAATTATTCAAAAATAATTTTTTACTCTCGCAAATTTCAATTTCGCCAGGTAAATTTTTCACAAATTAATTTTTTACTTTCGCAAATTTTAAATACGCCAGGGATTTCCTTTTCTATAATAAATTATTCAAAAAATAATTTTCAACTGTCGCAAATTTTAGTTACGCCAGGGATTGCCTTTTCTATAGTAAATTATTCAAAAAATAATTTTATACTGTCGCAAATTTTAATTACGCCAGGGATTGCCTTTTCTATAGTAAATTATTCAAAAAATAATTTTTTACTCTCGCAAATTTCAATTTCGCCAGGTAAGTTTTTCACAAAATATTTTTTTACTGTCGCAAATTTCAAATCCGCCAGGGATTGCCTTTTCCATAGTAAATTATTCAAAAAATAATTTTTTACTGTCGCAAATTTTAATTGCGCCAGGGATTGCCTTTTCTATAGTAAATTATTCAAAAAATAATTTTCAACTGTCGCAAATTTTAATTACGCCAGGGATTGCCTTTTCTATAGTAAATTATTCAAAATATAATTTTATACTGTCGCAAATTTTAATTACGCCAGGGATTGCCTTTTCTATAGTAAATTATTCAAAAATAGTTTTTTACTATCGCAAATTTTAATTGCGCCAGGGATTGCCTTTTCTACAGTAAATTATTCAAAAATAATTTTCAACTGTCGCAAATTTTAATTACGCCAGGGATTGCCTTTTCTATAGTAAATTATTCAAAAAATAATTTTCTACTGTCGCAAATTTTAATTGCGCCAGGGATTGCCTTTTCTATAGTAAATTATTCAAAAAATAATTTTTTACTATCGCTAATTTTAATTGCGCCAGGGATTGCCTTTTCTACAGTAAATTATTCAAAAAATAATTTTTTACTGTCGCAAATTTTAATTGTGCCAGGGATTGCCTTTTCTATAGTAAATTATTCAAAAAATAGTTTTTTACTGTCGCAAATTTTAAATATCCCAGGGATTGCCTTTCTATAGTAAATTATTCAAAAAATAATTTTTTACTGTCGCAAATTTTAATTGCGCCAGGGATTGCCTTTTCTATAGTAAATTATTCAAAAAATAATTTTTTACTATCGCAAATTTTAATTGCGCCAGGGATTGCCTTTTCTACAGTAAATTATTCAAAAAATAATTTTTTACTGTCGCAAATTTTAATTGCGCCAGGGATTGCCTTTTCTATAGTAAATTATTCAAAAAATAATTTTTTACTGTCGCAAATTTTAAGTGCGCCAGGAATTGCCTTTTCTATAGTAAATTATTCAAAAAATAATTTTCAACTGTCGCAAATTTTAATTACGCCAGGGATTGCCTTTTCTATAGTAAATTATTCAAAAAATAATTTTATACTGTCGCAAATTTTAATTACGCCAGGGATTGCCTTTTCTATAGTAAATTATTCAAAAAATAATTTTTTACTATCGCAAGTTTTAACTACGCCAGGGATTGCCTTTTCTACAGTAAATTATTCAAAAAATAATTTTATACTGTCGCAAATTTTAAATATCCCAGGGATTGCCTTTTCTATAGTAAATTATTCAAAAAATAATTTTTTACTGTCGCAAATTTTAAGTGCACCAGGAATTGCCTTTTCTATAGTAAATTATTCAAAAAATAATTTTCAACTGTCACAAATTTTAATTACGCCAGGGATTGCCTTTTATATAGTAAATTATTCAAAAAATAATTTTCTACTGTCGCAAATTTTAATTACGCCAGGGATTGCCTTTTCTATAGTAAATTATTCAAAAAATAATTTTCAACTGTCGCAAATTTTAATTACGCCAGGGATTGCTTTTCTATAGTAAATTATTCAAAAAATAATTTTTTACTGTCGCAAATTTTAAGTGCGCCAGGGATTGCCTTTTCTATAGTAAATTATTCAAAAAATAATTTTTTACTGTCGCAAATTTTAAGTGCCCCAGGGATTGCCTTTTCTATAGTAAATTATTCAAAAAATAATTTTTTACTCTCGCAAATTTCAATTTCGCCAGGTAAATTTTTCACAGATTAATTTTTCACAAATTAATTTTTTACTGTCGCAAATTTTAAATACGCCAGGGATTGCCTTTTCTATAGTAAATTATTCAAAAAAATAATTTTCTTCTGTCGCAAATTTTAATTACGCCAGGGATTGCCTTTTCTATAGTAAATTATTCAAAAAATAATTTTCTACTGTCGCAAATTTTAATTGCGCCAGGGATTGCCTTTTCTATAGTAAATTATTCAAAAAATAATTTTCAACTGTCGCAAATTTTAATTACGCCAGGGATTGCCTTTTCTATAGTAAATTATTCAAAAAATAATTTTATACTGTCGCAAATTTTAATTACGCCAGGGATTGCCTTTTCTATAGTAAATTATTCAAAAATAATTTTTTACTATCGCAAATTTTAATTGCGCCAGGGATTGCCATTTCTACAGTAAATTATTCAAAAAATAATTTTCAACTGTCGCAAATTTTAATTACGCCAGGGATTGCCTTTTCTATAGTAAATTATTCAAAAAATAATTTTCTACTGTCGCAAATTTTAATTGCGCCAGGGATTGCCTTTTCTATAGTAAATTATTCAAGAAATAATTTTTTACTATCGCAAATTTTAATTGCGCCAGGGATTGCCTTTTCTACAGTAAATTATTCAAAAAATAATTTTTTACTGTCGCAAATTTTAATTGTGCCAGGGATTGCCTTTTCTATAGTAAATTATTCAAAAAATAATTTTTTACTGTCGCAAATTTTAAATATCCCAGGGACTGCCTTTTCTATAGTAAATTATTCAAAAAATAATTTTCAACTGTCGCAAATTTTAATTACGCCAGGGATTGCCTTTTCTATAGTAAATTATTCAAAAAATAATTTTTACTGTCGCAAATTTTAAGTGCGCCAGGGATTGCCTTTTCTATAGTAAATTATTCAAAAAATAATTTTTTACTGCCGCAAATTTTAAGTGCGCCAGGGATTGCCTTTTCTATAGTAAATTATTCAAAAAATAATTTTCAACTGTCGCAAATTTTAATTACGCCAGGGATTGCCTTTTCTATAGTAAATTATTCAAAAAATAATTTTTTACTCTCGCAAATTTCAATTTCGCCAGGTAAATTTTTCACAAATTAATTTTTTACTTTCGCAAATTTTAAATACGCCAGGGATTGCCTTTTCTATAGTAAATTATTCAAAAAATAATTTTTTACTGTCGCAAATTTCAAATCCGCCAAGGATTGCCTTTTCCATAGTAAATTATTCAAAAAATAATTTTTTACCGTCGCAAATTTTAATTGCGCCAGGGATTGCCTTTTCTATAGTAGATTATTCAAAAAATAATTTTCAAACTGTCGCAAATTTTAATTACGCCAGGGATTGCCTTTTCTATAGTAAATTATTCAAAAAATAATTTTTTACTATCGCAAGTTTTAACTGCGCCAGGGATTGCCTTTTCTACAGTAAATTATTCAAAAAATAATTTTATACTGTCGCAAATTTTAAATATCCCAGGGATTGCCTTTTCTATAGTAAATTATTCAAAAAATAATTTTTTACTGTCGCAAATTTTAAGTGCGCCAGGGATTGCCTTTTCTATAGTAAATTATTCAAAAAATATTTTTTTACTCTCGCAAATTTTAAGTGCCCCAGGGATTGCCTTTTCTATAGTAAATTATTCAAAAAATAATTTTTTACTCTCGCAAATTTCAATTTCGCCAGGTAAATTTTTCACAAATTAATTTTTTACTTTCGCAAATTTTAAATACGCCAGGGATTGCCTTTTCTATAGTAAATTATTCAAAAAATAATTTTTTACTGTCGCAAATTTCAAATCCGCCAGGGATTGCCTTTTCCATAGTAAATTATTCAAAAAATAATTTTTTACTGTCGCAAATTTTAATTGCGCCCAGGGATTGCCTTTTCTATAGTAAATTATTCAAAAAATAATTTTCAACTGTCGCAAATTTTAGTTACGCCAGGGATTGCCTTTTCTATAGTAAATTATTCAAAAAATAATTTTGTACTGTCGCAAATTTTAATTACGCCAGGGATTGCCTTTTCTATAGTAAATTATTCAAAAAATAATTTTCTACTGTCGCAAATTTTAATTGCGCCAGGGATTGCCTTTTCTATAGTAAATTATTCAAAAAATAATTTTTTACTATCGCAAATTTTAATTGCGCCAGGGATTGCCTTTTCTACAGTAAATTATTCAAAAAATAATTTTTTACTGTCGCAAATTTTAATTGCGCCAGGGATTGCCTTTTCTATAGTAAATTATTCAAAAAATAATTTTTTACTGTCGCAAATTTTAAATATCCCAGGGATTGCCTTTTCTATAGTAAATTATTCAAAAAATAATTTTCAACTGTCGCAAATTTTAATTACGCCAGGGATTGCCTTTTCTATAGTAAATTATTCAAAAAATAATTTTTTACTGTCGCAAATTTTAAGTGCGCCAGGGATTGCCTTTTCTATAGTAAATTATTCAAAAAATAATTTTTTACTGTCGCAAATTTTAAGTGCGCCAGGAATTGCCTTTTCTATACTAAATTATTCAAAAAATAATTTTCAACTGTCGCAAATTTTAATTACGCCAGGGATTGCCTTTTCTATAGTAAAATTATTCAAAAAATAATTTTCTACTCTCGCAAATTTTAATTACGCCAGGAATTGCCTTTTCTATAGTAAATTATTCAAAAAATAATTTTCAACTGTCGCAAATTTTAATTACGCCTTTTCTATAGAAAATTATTCAAAAAATAATTTTTTTACTATCGCAAGTTTTAACTGCGCCAGGGATTGCCTTTTCTACAGTAAATTATTCAAAAAATAATTTTATACTGTCGCAAATTTTAAATATCCCAGGGATTGCCTTTTCTATAGTAAATTATTCAAAAAATAATTTTTTACTGTCGCAAATTTTAAGTGCGCCAGGGATTGCCTTTTCTATAGTAAATTATTCAAAAAATAATTTTTTACTGTCGCAAATTTTAAGTGCCCCAGGGATTGCCTTTTCTATAGTAAATTATTCAAAAAATAATTTTTTACTCTCGCAAATTTCAATTTCGCCAGGTAAATTTTTCACAAATTAATTTTTTTACTTTCGCAAATTTTAAATACGCCAGGGATTGCCTTTTCTATAGTAAATTATTCAAAAATAATTTTTTACTGTCGCAAATTTCAAATCCGCCAGGGATTGCCTTTTCCATAGTAAATTATTCAAAAAATAATTTTTTACTGTCGCAAATTTTAATTGCGCCAGGGATTGCCTTTTCTATAGTAAATTATTCAAAAAATAATTTTCAACTGTCGCAAATTTTAGTTACGCCAGGGATTGCCTTTTCTATAGTAAATTATTCAAAAAATAATTTTATACTGTCGCAAATTTTAATTACGCCAGGGATTGCCTTTTCTATAGTAAATTATTCAAAAAATAATTTTCTACTGTCGCAAATTTTAATTGCGCCAGGGATTGCCTTTTCTATAGTAAATTATTCAAAAAATAATTTTTTACTGTCGCAAATTTTAAATATCCCAGGGATTGCCTTTTCTATAGTAAATTATTCAAAAAATAATTTTCAACTGTCGCAAATTTTAATTACGCCAGGGATTGCCTTTTCTATAGTAAATTATTCAAAAAATAATTTTTTACTGTCGCAAATTTTAAGTGCGCCAGGGATTGCCTTTTCTATAGTAAACTATTCAAAAAATAATTTTTTACTGTCGCACATTTTAAGTGCCCCAGGGATTGCCTTTTCTATAGTAAATTATTCAAAAAATAATTTTTTACTCTCGCAAATTTCAATTTCGCCAGGTAAATTTTTCACAAATTAATTTTTTACTTTCGCAAATTTTAAATACGCCAGGGATTGCCTTTTCTATAGTAAATTATTCAAAAAATAATTTTTTACTGTCGCAAATTTCAAATCCGCCAGGGATTGCCTTTTCCATAGTAAATTATTCAAAAAATAATTTTTTACTGTCGCAAATTTTAATTGCGCCAGGGATTGCCTTTTCTATAGTAAATTATTCAAAAAATAATTTTCAACTGTCGCAAATTTTAATTACGCCAGGGATTGCCTTTTCTATAGTAAATTATTCAAAAAATAATTTTATACTGTCGCAAATTTTAATTACGCCAGGGATTGCCTTTTCTATAGTAAATTATTCAAAAAATAATTTTTTACTATCGCAAATTTTAATTGCGCCAGGGATTGCCTTTTCTACAGTAAATTATTCAAAAAATAATTTTCAACTGTCGCAAATTTTAATTACGCCAGGGATTGCCTTTTCTATAGTAAATTATTCAAAAAATAATTTTCTACTGTCGCAAATTTTAATTGCGCCAGGGATTGCCTTTTCTATAGTAAATTATTCAAAAAATAATTTTTTACTATCGCAAATTTTAATTGCGCCAGGGATTGCCTTTTCTACAGTAAATTATTCAAAAAATAATTTTTTACTGTCGCAAATTTTAATTGTGCCAGGGATTGCCTTTTCTATAGTAAATTATTCAAAAAATAATTTTTTACTGTCGCAAATTTTAAATATCCCAGGGATTGCCTTTTCTATAGTAAATTATTCAAAAAATAATTTTCAACTGTCGCAAATTTTAATTACGCCAGGGATTGCCTTTTCTATAGTAAATTATTCAAAAAATAATTTTTTACTGTCGCAAATTTTAAGTGCGCCAGGGATTGCCTTTTCTATAGTAAATTATTCAAAAAATAATTTTTTACTGTCGCAAATTTTAAGTGCGCCAGGGATTGCCTTTTCTACAGTAAATTATTCAAAAAATAATTTTCAACTGTCGCAAATTTTAATTACGCCAGGGATTGCCTTTTCTATAGTAAATTATTCAAAAAATAATTTTTTACTCTCGCAAATTTCAATTTCGCCAGGTAAATTTTTCACAAATTAATTTTTTACTTTCGCAAATTTTAAATACGCCAGGGATTTCCTTTTCTATAATAAATTATTCAAAAAATAATTTTCAACTGTCGCAAATTTTAGTTACGCCAGTGATTGCCTTTTCTATAGTAAATTATTCAAAAAATAATTTTATACTGTCGCAAATTTTAATTACGCCAGGGATTGCCTTTTCTATAGTAAATTATTCAAAAAATAATTTTCTACTGTCGCAAATTTTAATTGCGCCAGGGATTGCCTTTTCTATAGTAAATTATTCAAAAAATAATTTTTTACTATCGCAAATTTTAATTGCGCCAGGGATTGCCTTTTCTACAGTAAATTATTCAAAAAATAATTTTTTACTGTCGCAAATTTTAATTGCGCCAGGGATTGCCTTTTCTATAGTAAATTATTCAAAAAATAATTTTTTACTGTCGCAAATTTTAAATATCCCAGGGATTGCCTTTTCTATAGTAAATTATTCAAAAAATAATTTTCAACTGTCGCAAATTTTAATTACGCCAGGGATTGCCTTTTCTATAGTAAATTATTCAAAAAATAATTTTTTACTATCGCAAATTTTAATTGCGCCAGGGATTGCCTTTTCTACAGTAAATTATTCAAAAAATAATTTTCAACTGTCGCAAATTTTAATTACGCCAGGGATTGCCTTTTCTATAGTAAATTATTCAAAAAATAATTTTCTACTGTCGCAAATTTTAATTGCGCCAGGGATTGCCTTTTCTATAGTAAATTATTCAAAAAATAATTTTTTACTATCGCAAATTTTAATTGCGCCAGGGATTGCCTTTTCTACAGTAAATTATTCAAAAAATAATTTTTTACTGTCGCAAATTTTAATTGTGCCAGGGATTGCCTTTTCTATAGTAAATTATTCAAAAAATAATTTTTTACTGTCGCAAATTTTAAATATCCCAGGGATTGCCTTTTCTATAGTAAATTATTCAAAAAATAATTTTCAACTGTCGCAAATTTTAATTACGCCAGGGATTGCCTTTTCTATAGTAAATTATTCAAAAAATAATTTTTTACTGTCGCAAATTTTAAGTGCGCCAGGGATTGCCTTTTCTATAGTAAATTATTCAAAAAATAATTTTTTACTGTCGCAAATTTTAAGTGCGCCAGGGATTGCCTTTTCTACAGTAAATTATTCAAAAAATAATTTTCAACTGTCGCAAATTTTAATTACGCCAGGGATTGCCTTTTCTATAGTAAATTATTCAAAAAATAATTTTTTACTCTCGCAAATTTCAATTTCGCCAGGTAAATTTTTCACAAATTAATTTTTTACTTTCGCAAATTTTAAATACGCCAGGGATTTCCTTTTCTATAATAAATTATTCAAAAAATAATTTTCAACTGTCGCAAATTTTAGTTACGCCAGTGATTGCCTTTTCTATAGTAAATTATTCAAAAAATAATTTTATACTGTCGCAAATTTTAATTACGCCAGGGATTGCCTTTTCTATAGTAAATTATTCAAAAAATAATTTTCTACTGTCGCAAATTTTAATTGCGCCAGGGATTGCCTTTTCTATAGTAAATTATTCAAAAAATAATTTTTTACTATCGCAAATTTTAATTGCGCCAGGGATTGCCTTTTCTACAGTAAATTATTCAAAAAATAATTTTTTACTGTCGCAAATTTTAATTGCGCCAGGGATTGCCTTTTCTATAGTAAATTATTCAAAAAATAATTTTTTACTGTCGCAAATTTTAAATATCCCAGGGATTGCCTTTTCTATAGTAAATTATTCAAAAAATAATTTTCAACTGTCGCAAATTTTAATTACGCCAGGGATTGCCTTTTCTATAGTAAATTATTCAAAAAATAATTTTTTACTGTCGCAAATTTTAAGTGCGCCAGGGATTGCCTTTTCTATAGTAAATTATTCAAAAAATAATTTTTTACTGTCGCAAATTTTAAGTGCGCCAGGAATTGCCTTTTCTATAGTAAATTATTCAAAAAATAATTTTCAACTGTCGCAAATTTTAATTACGCCAGGGATTGCCTTTTCTATAGTAAATTATTCAAAAAATAATTTTATACTGTCGCAAATTTTAATTACGCCAGGGATTGCCTTTTCTATAGTAAATTATTCAAAAAATAATTTTTTACTATCGCAAGTTTTAACTACGCCAGGGATTGCCTTTTCTACAGTAAATTATTCAAAAAATAATTTTATACTGTCGCAAATTTTAAATATCCCAGGGATTGCCTTTTCTATAGTAAATTATTCAAAAATAATTTTTTACTGTCGCAAATTTTAAGTGCGCCAGGAATTGCCTTTTCTATAGTAAATTATTCAAAAAATAATTTTCAACTGTCGCAAATTTTAATTACGCCAGGGATTGCCTTTTCTATAGTAAATTATTCAAAAAATAATTTTCTACTGTCGCAAATTTTAATTACGCCAGGGATTGCCTTTTCTATAGTAAATTATTCAAAAAATAATTTTCAACTGTCGCAAATTTTAATTACGCCAGGGATTGCCTTTTCTATAGTAAATTATTCAAAAAATAATTTTTTACTGTCGCAAATTTTAAGTGCGCCAGGGATTGCCTTTTCTATAGTAAATTATTCAAAAAATAATTTTTTACTGTCGCAAATTTTAAGTGCCCCAGGGATTGCCTTTTCTATAGTAAATTATTCAAAAAATAATTTTTTACTCTCGCAAATTTCAATTTCGCCAGGTAAATTTTTCACAAATTAATTTTTCACAAATTAATTTTTTACTGTCGCAAATTTTAAATACGCCAGGGATTGCCTTTTCTATAGTAAATTATTCAAAAAATAATTTTCTTCTGTCGCAAATTTTAATTACGCCAGGGATTGCCTTTTCTATAGTAAATTATTCAAAAAATAATTTTCTACTGTCGGAAATTTTAATTACGCCAGGGATTGCCTTTTCTATAGTAAACTTTTCAAAAAATAATTTTCTACTGTCGCAAATTTTAAATATCCCAGGGATTGCCTTTTCTATAGTAAATTATTCAAAAAATAATTTTCAACTGTCGCAAATTTTAATTACGCCAGGGATTGCCTTTTCTATAGTAAATTATTCAAAAAATAATTTTTTACTATCGCAAGTTTTAACTGCGCCAGGGATTGCCTTTTCTACAGTAAATTATTCAAAAAATAATTTTATACTGTCGCAAATTTTAAATGTCCCAGGGATTTCCTTTTCTATAGTAAATTATTCAAAAAATAATTTTTTACTTTCGCAAATTTTAAGTGCGCCAGGGATTGCCTTTTCTATAGTAAATTATTCAAAAAATAATTTTTTACTGTCGCAAATTTTAAGTGCCCCAGGGATTGACTTTTCTATAGTAAATTATTCAAAAAATAATTTTTTACTCTCGCAAATTTCAATTTCGCCAGGTAAGTTTTTCACAAAATATTTTTTTACTGTCGCAAATTTCAAATCCGCCAGGGATTGCCTTTTCCATAGTAAATTATTCAAAAAATAATTTTTTACTGTCGCAAATTTTAATTGCGCCAGGGATTGCCTTTTCTATAGTAAATTATTCAAAAAATAATTTTCAACTGTCGCAAATTTTAATTACGCCAGGGATTGCCTTTTCTGTAGTAAATTATTCAAAAAATAATTTTATACTGTCGCAAATTTTAATTACGCCAGGGATTGCCTTTTCTATAGTAAATTATTCAAAAAATAATTTTTTACTATCGCAAATTTTAATTGCGCCAGGGATTGCCTTTTCTACAGTAAATTATTCAAAAAATAATTTTCAACTGTCGCAAATTTTAATTACGCCAGGGATTGCCTTTTCTATAGTAAATTATTCAAAAAATAATTTTCTACTGTCGCAAATTTTAATTGCGCCAGGGATTGCCTTTTCTATAGTAAATTATTCAAAAAATAATTTTTTACTATCGCAAATTTTAATTGCGCCAGGGATTGCCTTTTCTACAGTAAATTATTCAAAAAATAATTTTTTACTGTCGCAAATTTTAATTGTGCCAGGGATTGCCTTTTCTATAGTAAATTATTCAAAAAATAATTTTTTACTGTCGCAAATTTTAAACATCCCTGGGATTGCCTTTTCTATAGTAAATTATTCAAAAAATAATTTTCAACTGTCGCAAATTTTAATTACGCCAGGAATTGCCTTTTCTATAGTAAATTATTCAAAAAATAATTTTTTACTGTCGCAAATTTTAAGTGCGCCAGGGATTGCCTTTTCTATAGTAAATTATTCAAAAAATAATTTTTTACTGTCGCAAATTTTAAGTGCGCCAGGGATTGCCTTTTCTATAGTAAATTATTCAAAAAATAATTTTCAACTGTCGCAAATTTTAATTACGCCAGGGATTGCCTTTTCTATAGTAAATTATTCAAAAAATAATTTTTTACTCTCGCAAATTTCAATTTCGCCAGGTAAATTTTTCACAAATTAATTTTTTACTTTCGCAAATTTTAAATACGCCAGGGATTGCCTTTTCTATAGTAAATTATTCAAAAAATAATTTTTTACTGTCGCAAATTTCAAATCCGCCAAGGATTGCCTTTTCCATAGTAAATTATTCAAAAAATAATTTTTTACTGTCGCAAATTTTAATTGCGCCAGGGATTGCCTTTTCTATAGTAAATTATTCAAAAAATAATTTTCAACTGTCGCAAATTTTAATTACGCCAGGGATTGCCTTTTCTATAGTAAATTATTCAAAAAATAATTTTTTACTGTCGCAAATTTCAAATCCGCCAAGGATTGCCTTTTCCATAGTAAATTATTCAAAAAATAATTTTTTACTGTCGCAAATTTTAATTGCGCCAGGGATTGCCTTTTCTATAGTAAATTATTCAAATAATAATTTTCAACTGTCGCAAATTTTAGTTACGCCAGGGATTGCCTTTTCTATAGTAAATTATTCAAAAAATAATTTTATACTGTCGCAAATTTTAATTACGCCAGGGATTGCCTATTCTATAGTAAATTATTCAAAAAATAATTTTCTACTGTCGCAAATTTTAATTGCGCCAGGGATTGCCTTTTCTATAGTAAATTATTCAAAAAATAATTTTTTACTATCGCAAATTTTAATTGCGCCAGGGATTGCCTTTTCTACAGTAAATTATTCAAAAAATAATTTTCAACTGTCGCAAATTTTAATTACGCCAGGGATTGCCTTTTCTGTAGTAAATTATTCAAAAAATAATTTTTTACAAATTTTTCGCAAATTTTAAATATCCCAGGGATTGCCTTTTCTATAGTAAATTATTCAAAAAATATTTTTCAACTGTCGCAAATTTTAATTACGCCAGGGATTGCCTTTTCTATAGTAAATTATTCAAAAAATAATTTTTTACTGTCGCAAATTTTAAGTGCGCCAGGGATTGCCTTTTCTATAGTAAATTATTCAAAAAATAATTTTTTACTGTCGCAAATTTTAAGTGCGCCAGGAATTGCCTTTTCTATAGTAAATTATTCAAAAAATAATTTTCAACTGTCGCAAATTTTAATTACGCCAGGGATTGCCTTTTCTATAGTAAATTATTCAAAAAATAATTTTATACTGTTGCAAATTTTAATTACGCCAGGGATTGCCTTTTCTATAGTAAATTATTCAAAAAATAATTTTTTACTATCGCAAGTTTTAACTGCGCCAGGGATTGCCTTTTCTACAGTAAATTATTCAAAAAATAATTTTATACTGTCGCAAATTTTAAATATCCCAGGGATTGCCTTTTCTATAGTAAATTATTCAAAAAATAATTTTTTACTGTCGCAAATTTTAAGTGCGCCAGGAATTGCCTTTTCTATAGTAAATTATTCAAAAAATAATTTTCAACTGTCGCAAATTTTAATTACGCCAGGGATTGCCTTTTCTATAGTAAATTATTCAAAAAATAATTTTCTACTGTCGCAAATTTTAATTACGCCAGGGATTGCCTTTTCTATAGTAAATTATTCAAAAAATAATTTTCAACTGTCGCAAATTTTAATTACGCCAGGGATTGCCTTTTGTATAGTAAATTATTCAAAAAATAATTATTTACTGTCGCAAATTTTAAGTGCGCCAGAGATTGCCTTTTCTATAGTAAATTATTCAAAAAATAATTTTTTACTGTCGCAAATTTTAAGTGCCCCAGGGATTGCCTTTTCTATAGTAAATTATTCAAAAAATAATTTTTTACTCTCGCAAATTTCAATTTCGCCAGGTAAATTTTTCACAAATTAATTTTTCACAAATTAATTTTTTACTGTCGCAAATTTTAAATACGCCAGGGATTGCCTTTTCTATAGTAAATTATTCAAAAAATAATTTTCTTCTGTCGCAAATTTTAATTACGCCAGGGATTGCCTTTTCTATAGTAAATTATTCAAAAAATAATTTTCTACTGTCGGAAATTTTAATTACGCCAGGGATTGCCTTTTCTATAGTAAACTTTTCAAAAAATAATTTTCTACTGTCGCAAATTTTAAATATCCCAGGGATTGCCTTTTCTATAGTAAATTATTCAAAAAATAATTTTCAACTGTCGCAAATTTTAATTACGCCAGGGATTGCCTTTTCTATAGTAAATTATTCAAAAAATAATTTTTTACTATCGCAAGTTTTAACTGCGCCAGGGATTGCCTTTTCTACAGTAAATTATTCAAAAAATAATTTTATACTGTCGCAAATTTTAAATGTCCCAGGGATTTCCTTTTCTATAGTAAATTATTCAAAAAATAATTTTCTACTGTCGCAAATTTTAAGTGCGCCAGGGATTGCCTTTTCTATAGTAAATTATTCAAAAAATAATTTTTTACTGTCGCAAATTTTAAGTGCCCCAGGGATTGACTTTTTTATAGTAAATTATTCAAAAAATAATTTTTTACTCTCGCAAATTTCAATTTCGCCAGGTAAGTTTTTCACAAAATATTTTTTTACTGTCGCAAATTTCAAATCCGCCAGGGATTGCCTTTTCCATAGTAAATTATTCAAAAAATAATTTTTTACTGTCGCAAATTTTAATTGCGCCAGGGATTGCCTTTTCTATAGTAAATTATTCAAAAAATAATTTTCAACTGTCGCAAATTTTAATTACGCCAGGGATTGCCTTTTCTGTAGTAAATTATTCAAAAAATAATTTTATACTGTCGCAAATTTTAATTACGCCAGGGATTGCCTTTTCTATAGTAAATTATTCAAAAAATAATTTTTTACTATCGCAAATTTTAATTGCGCCAGGGATTGCCTTTTCTACAGTAAATTATTCAAAAAATAATTTTCAACTGTCGCAAATTTTAATTACGCCAGGGATTGCCTTTTCTATAGTAAATTATTCAAAAAATAATTTTCTACTGTCGCAAATTTTAATTGCGCCAGGGATTGCCTTTTCTATAGTAAATTATTCAAAAAATAATTTTTTACTATCGCAAATTTTAATTGCGCCAGGGATTGCCTTTTCTACAGTAAATTATTCAAAAAATAATTTTTTACTGTCGCAAATTTTAATTGTGCCAGGGATTGCCTTTTCTATAGTAAATTATTCAAAAAATAATATTTTACTGTCGCAAATTTTAAATATCCCAGGGATTGCCTTTTCTATAGTAAATTATTCAAAAAATAATTTTCAACTGTCGCAAATTTTAATTACGCCAGGGATTGCCTTTTCTATAGTAAATTATTCAAAAAATAATTTTTTACTGTCGCAAATTTTAAGTGCGCCAGGGATTGCCTTTTCTATAGTAAATTATTCAAAAAATAATTTTTTACTGTCGCAAATTTTAAGTGCGCCAGGGATTGCCTATTCTATAGTAAATTATTCAAAAAATAATTTTCAACTGTCGCAAATTTTAATACGCCAGGGATTGCCTTTTCTATAGTAAATTATTCAAAAAATAATTTTTTACTCTCGCAAATTTCAATTTCGCCAGGTAAATTTTTCACAAATTAATTTTTTACTTTCGCAAATTTTAAATACGCCAGGGATTGCCTTTTCTATAGTAAATTATTCAAAAAATAATTTTTTACTGTCGCAAATTTCAAATCCGCCAAGGATTGCCTTTTCCATAGTAAATTATTCAAAAAATTATTTTTTACTGTCGCAAATTTTAATTGCGCCATGGATTGCCTTTTCTATAGTAAATTATTCAAAAAATAATTTTCAACTGTCGCAAATTTTAATTACGCCAGGGATTGCCTTTTCTATAGTAAATTATTCAAAAAATAATTTTTTACTATCGCAAGTTTTAACTGCGCCAGGGATTGCCTTTTCTACAGTAAATTATTCAAAAAATAATTTTATACTGTCGCAAATTTTAAATATCCCAGGGATTGCCTTTTCTATAGTAAATTATTCAAAAAATAATTTTCAACTGTCGCAAATTTTAATACGCCAGGGATTGCCTTTTCTATAGTAAATTATTCAAAAAATAATTTTTTACTCTCGCAAATTTCAATTTCGCCAGGTAAATTTTTCACAAATTAATTTTTTACTTTCGCAAATTTTAAATACGCCAGGGATTGCCTTTTCTATAGTAAATTATTCAAAAAATAATTTTTTACTGTCGCAAATTTCAAATCCGCCAAGGATTGCCTTTTCCATAGTAAATTATTCAAAAAATTATTTTTTACTGTCGCAAATTTTAATTGCGCCATGGATTGCCTTTTCTATAGTAAATTATTCAAAAAATAATTTTCAACTGTCGCAAATTTTAATTACGCCAGGGATTGCCTTTTCTATAGTAAATTATTCAAAAAATATTTTTTTACTGTCGCAAATTTTAAGTGCCCCAGGGATTGCCTTTTCTATAGTAAATTATTCAAAAAATAATTTTTTACTCTCGCAAATTTCAATTTCGCCAGGTAAATTTTTCACAAATTAATTTTTTACTTTCGCAAATTTTAAATACGCCAGGGATTGCCTTTTCTATAGTAAATTATTCAAAAAATAATTTTTTACTGTCGCAAATTTCAAATCCGCCAGGGATTACCTTTTCCATAGTAAATTATTCAAAAATTAATTTTTTACTGTCGCAAATTTTAATTGCGCCAGGGATTGCCTTTTCTATAGTAAATTATTCAAAAAATAATTTCCAACTGTCGCAAATTTTAGTTACGCCAGGGATTGCCTTTTCTATAGTAAATTATTCAAAAAATAATTTTATATTTTCGCAAATTTTAATTACGCCAGGGATTGCCTTTTCTATAGTAAATTATTCAAAAAATAATTTTCTAATGTCGCAAATTTTAATTGCGCCAGGGATTGCCTTTTCTATAGTAAATTATTCAAAAAAGAATTTTTTACTATCGCAAATTTTAATTGCGCCAGGGATTGCCTTTTCTACAGTAAATTATTCAAAAAATAATTTTTTACTGTCGCAAATTTTAATTGCGCCAGGGATTGCCTTTTCTATAGTAAATTATTCAAAAAATAATTTTTTACTGTCGCAAATTTTAAATATCCCAGGGATTGCCTTTTCTATAGTAAATTATTCAAAAAATAATTTTCAACTGTCGCAAATTTTAATTACGCCAGGGATTGCCTTTTCTATAGTAAATTATTCAAAAAATAATTTTTTACTGTCGCAAATTTTAAGTGCGCCAGGGATTGCCTTTTCTATAGTAAATTATTCAAAAAATAATTTTTTACTGTCGCAAATTTTAAGTGCGCCAGGGATTGCCTTTTCTATAGTAAATTATTCAAAAAATAATTTTCAACTGTCGCAAATTTTAATACGCCAGGGATTGCCTTTTCTATAGTAAATTATTCAAAAAATAATTTTTTACTCTCGCAAATTTCAATTTCGCCAGGTAAATTTTTCACAAATTAATTTTTTACTTTCGCAAATTTTAAATACGCCAGGGATTGCCTTTTCTATAGTAAATTATTCAAAAAATAATTTTTTACTGTCGCAAATTTCAAATCCGCCAAGGATTGCCTTTTCCATAGTAAATTATTCAAAAAATTATTTTTTACTGTCGCAAATTTTAATTGCGCCATGGATTGCCTTTTCTATAGTAAATTATTCAAAAAATAATTTTCAACTGTCGCAAATTTTAATTACGCCAGGGATTGCCTTTTCTATAGTAAATTATTCAAAAAATAATTTTTTACTATCGCAAGTTTTAACTGCGCCAGGGATTGCCTTTTCTACAGTAAATTATTCAAAAAATAATTTTATACTGTCGCAAATTTTAAATATCCCAGGGATTGCCTTTTCTATAGTAAATTATTCAAAAAATAATTTTCAACTGTCGCAAATTTTAATACGCCAGGGATTGCCTTTTCTATAGTAAATTATTCAAAAAATAATTTTTTACTCTCGCAAATTTCAATTTCGCCAGGTAAATTTTTCACAAATTAATTTTTTACTTTCGCAAATTTTAAATACGCCAGGGATTGCCTTTTCTATAGTAAATTATTCAAAAAATAATTTTTTACTGTCGCAAATTTCAAATCCGCCAAGGATTGCCTTTTCCATAGTAAATTATTCAAAAAATTATTTTTTACTGTCGCAAATTTTAATTGCGCCATGGATTGCCTTTTCTATAGTAAATTATTCAAAAAATAATTTTCAACTGTCGCAAATTTTAATTACGCCAGGGATTGCCTTTTCTATAGTAAATTATTCAAAAAATATTTTTTTACTGTCGCAAATTTTAAGTGCCCCAGGGATTGCCTTTTCTATAGTAAATTATTCAAAAAATAATTTTTTACTCTCGCAAATTTCAATTTCGCCAGGTAAATTTTTCACAAATTAATTTTTTACTTTCGCAAATTTTAAATACGCCAGGGATTGCCTTTTCTATAGTAAATTATTCAAAAAATAATTTTTTACTGTCGCAAATTTCAAATCCGCCAGGGATTGCCTTTTCCATAGTAAATTATTCAAAAATTAATTTTTTACTGTCGCAAATTTTAATTGCGCCAGGGATTGCCTTTTCTATAGTAAATTATTCAAAAAATAATTTCCAACTGTCGCAAATTTTAGTTACGCCAGGGATTGCCTTTTCTATAGTAAATTATTCAAAAAATAATTTTATATTTTCGCAAATTTTAATTACGCCAGGGATTGCCTTTTCTATAGTAAATTATTCAAAACATAATTTTCTAATGTCGCAAATTTTAATTGCGCCAGGGATTGCCTTTTCTATAGTAAATTATTCAAAAAATAATTTTTTACTATCGCAAATTTTAAGTGCGCCAGGGATTGCCTTTTCTACAGTAAATTATTCAAAAAATAATTTTTTACTGTCGCAAATTTTAATTGCGCCAGGGATTGCCTTTTCTATAGTAAATTATTCAAAAAATAATTTTTTACTGTCGCAAATTTTAAATATCCCAGGGATTGCCTTTTCTATAGTAAATTATTCAAAAAATAATTTTCAACTGTCGCAAATTTTAATTACGCCAGGGATTGCCTTTTCTATAGTAAATTATTCAAAAAATAATTTTTTACTGTCGCAAATTTTAAGTGCGCCAGGGATTGCCTTTTCTATAGTAAATTATTCAAAAAATAATTTTTTACTGTCGCAAATTTTAAGTGCGCCAGGAATTGCCTTTTCTATAGTAAATTATTCAAAAAATAATTTTCAACTGTCGCAAATTTTAATTACGCCAGGGATTGCCTTTTCTATAGTAAATTATTCAAAAAATAATTTTCTACTGTCGCAAATTTTAATTACGCCAGGGATTGCCTATTCTATAGTAAATTATTCAAAAAATAATTTTCAACTGTCGCAAATTTTAATTACGGCAGGGATTGCCTTTTCTATAGTAAATTATTCAAAAAATAATTTTTTACTTTCGCAAGTTTTAACTGCGCCAGGGATTGCCTTTTCTACAGTAAATTATTCAAAAAATAATTTTATACTGTCGCAAATTTTAAATATCCCAGGGATTGCCTTTTCTATAGTAAATTATTCAAAAAATAATTTTTTACTGTCGCAAATTTTAAGTGGGCCAGGGATTGCCTTTTCTATAGTAAATTATTCAAAAAATAATTTTTTACTGTCGCAAATTTTAGGTGCCCCAGGGGTTGCCTTTTCTATAGTAAATTATTCAAAAAATAATTTTTTACTCTCGCAAATTTCAATTTCGCCAGGTAAATTTTTCACAAATTAATTTTTTACTTTCGCAAATTTTAAATACGCCAGGGATTGCCTTTTCTATAGTAAATTATTCAAAAAATAATTTTTTACTGTCGCAAATTTCAAATCCGCCAGGGATGGCCTTTTCCATAGTAAATTATTCAAAAAGTAATTTTTTACTGTTGCAAATTTTAATTGCGCCAGGGATTGCCTTTTCTATAGTAAATTATTCAAAAAATAATTTTCAACTGTCGCAAATTTTAATTGCGCCAGGGATTGCCTTTTCTATAGTAAATTATTCAAAAAATAATTTTTTACTATCGCAAATTTTAATTGCGCCAGGGATTGCCTTTTCTACAGTAAATTATTCAAAAAATAATTTTTTACTGTCGCAAATTTTAATTGCGCCAGGGATTGCCTTTTCTATAGTAAATTATTCAAAAAATAATTTTTTACTGTCGCAAATTTTAAATATCCCAGGGATTGCCTTTTCTATAGTAAATTATTCAAAAAATAATTTTCAACTGTCGCAAATTTTAATTACGCCAGGGATTGCCTTTTCTATAGTAAATTATTCAAAAAATAATTTTTTACTGTCGCAAATTTTAAGTGCGCCAGGGATTGCCTTTTCTATAGTAAATTATTCAAAAAATAATTTTTTACTGTCGCAAATTTTAAGTGCCCCAGGGATTGCCTTTTCTATAGTAAATTATTCAAAAAATAAATTTTTACTCTCGCAAATTTCAATTTCGCCAAGTAAATTTTTCACAAATTAATTTTTTACTTTCGCAAATTTTAAATACGCCAGGGATTGCCTTTTCTATAGTAAATTATTCAAAAAATAATTTTTTACTGTCGCAAATTTCAAATCCGCCAGGGATTGCCTTTTCCATAGTAAATTATTCAAAAAATAATTTTTTACTGTCGCAAATTTTAATTGCGCCAGGGATTGCCTTTTCTATAGTAAATTATTCAAAAAATAATTTTCAACTGTCGCAAATTTTAGTTACGCCAGGGATTGCCTTTTCTATAGTAAATTATTCAAAAAATAATTTTATACTGTCGCAAATTTTAATTACGCCAGGGATTGCCTTTTCTATAGTAAATTATTCAAAAAATAATTTTCTACTGTTGCAAATTTTAATTGCGCCAGGGATTGCCTTTTCTATAGTAAATTATTCAAAAAATAATTTTTTACTATCGCAAATTTTAATTGCGCCAGGGATTGCCTTTTCTACAGTAAATTATTCAAAAAATAATTTTTTACTTTCGCAAGTTTTAACTGCGCCAGGGATTGCCTTTTCTACAGTAAATTATTCAAAAAATAATTTTATACTGTCGCAAATTTTAAATATCCCAGGGATTGCCTTTTCTATAGTAAATTATTCAAAAAATAATTTTTTACTGTCGCAAATTTTAAGTGCGCCAGGAATTGCCTTTTCTATAGTAAATTATTCAAAAAATAATTTTCAACTGTCGCAAATTTTAATTACGCCAGGGATTGCCTTTTCTATAGTAAATTATTCAAAAAATAATTTTCTACTGTCGCAAATTTTAATTACGCCAGGGATTGCCTATTCTATAGTAAATTATTCAAAAAATAATTTTCAACTGTCGCAAATTTTAATTACGGCAGGGATTGCCTTTTCTATAGTAAATTATTCAAAAAATAATTTTTTACTTTCGCAAGTTTTAACTGCGCCAGGGATTGCCTTTTCTACAGTAAATTATTCAAAAAATAATTTTATACTGTCGCAAATTTTAAATATCCCAGGGATTGCCTTTTCTATAGTAAATTATTCAAAAAATAATTTTTTACTGTCGCAAATTTTAAGTGGGCCAGGGATTGCCTTTTCTATAGTAAATTATTCAAAAAATAATTTTTTACTGTCGCAAATTTTAGGTGCCCCAGGGGTTGCCTTTTCTATAGTAAATTATTCAAAAAATAATTTTTTACTCTCGCAAATTTCAATTTCGCCAGGTAAATTTTTCACAAATTAATTTTTACTTTCGCAAATTTTAAATACGCCAGGGATTGCCTTTTCTATAGTAAATTATTCAAAAAATAATTTTTTACTGTCGCAAATTTCAAATCCGCCAGGGATGGCCTTTTCCATAGTAAATTATTCAAAAAGTAATTTTTTACTGTTGCAAATTTTAATTGCGCCAGGGATTGCCTTTTCTATAGTAAATTATTCAAAAAATAATTTTCAACTGTCGCAAATTTTAATTGCGCCAGGGATTGCCTTTTCTATAGTAAATTATTCAAAAAATAATTTTTTACTATCGCAAATTTTAATTGCGCCAGGGATTGCCTTTTCTACAGTAAATTATTCAAAAAATAATTTTTTACTGTCGCAAATTTTAATTGCGCCAGGGATTGCCTTTTCTATAGTAAATTATTCAAAAAATAATTTTTTACTGTCGCAAATTTTAAATATCCCAGGGATTGCCTTTTCTATAGTAAATTATTCAAAAAATAATTTTCAACTGTCGCAAATTTTAATTACGCCAGGGATTGCCTTTTCTATAGTAAATTATTCAAAAAATAATTTTTTACTGTCGCAAATTTTAAGTGCGCCAGGGATTGCCTTTTCTATAGTAAATTATTCAAAAAATAATTTTTTACTGTCGCAAATTTAAGTGCCCCAGGGATTGCCTTTTCTATAGTAAATTATTCAAAAAATAAATTTTTACTCTCGCAAATTTCAATTTCGCCAAGTAAATTTTTCACAAATTAATTTTTTACTTTCGCAAATTTTAAATACGCCAGGGATTGCCTTTTCTATAGTAAATTATTCAAAAAATAATTTTTTACTGTCGCAAATTTCAAATCCGCCAGGGATTGCCTTTTCCATAGTAAATTATTCAAAAAATAATTTTTTACTGTCGCAAATTTTAATTGCGCCAGGGATTGCCTTTTCTATAGTAAATTATTCAAAAAATAATTTTCAACTGTCGCAAATTTTAGTTAGCCAGGGATTGCCTTTTCTATAGTAAATTATTCAAAAAATAATTTTCAACTGTCGCAAATTTTAGTTACGCCAGGGATTGCCTTTTCTATAGTAAATTATTCAAAAAATAATTTTATACTGTCGCAAATTTTAATTACGCCAGGGATTGCCTTTTCTATAGTAAATTATTCAAAAAATAATTTTCTACTGTCGCAAATTTTAATTGCGCCAGGGATTGCCTTTTCTATAGTAAATTATTCAAAAAATAATTTTTTACTGTCGCAAATTTTAATTGCGCCAGGGATTGCCTTTTCTATAGTAAATTATTCAAAAAATAATTTTTTACTGTCGCAAATTTTAAATATCCCAGGGATTGCCTTTTCCATAGTAAATTATTCAAAAAATAATTTTCAACTGTCGCAAATTTTAATTACGCCAGGGATTGCCTTTTCTATAGTAAATTATTCAAAAAATAATTTTTTACTGTCGCAAATTTTAAGTGCGCCAGGGATTGCCTTTTCTATAGTAAATTATTCAAAAAATAATTTTCTACTGTCGCAAATTTTAATTGCGCCAGGGATTGCCTTTTCTATAGTAAATTATTCAAAAAATAATTTTCTACTGTCGCAAATTTTAATTACGCCAGGGATTGCCTTTTCTATAGTAAATTATTCAAAAAATAATTTTCTACTGTCGCGAATTTTAATTACGCCAGGGATTGCCTTTTCTATAGTAAATTATTCAAAAAATAATTTTCTACTGTCGCAAATTTTAATTACGCCAGGGATTGCCTTTTCTATAGTAAACTTTTCAAAAAATAATTTTCAACTGTCGCAAATTTTAATTACGCCAGGGATTGCCTTTTCTATAGTAAATTATTCAAAAAATTATTTTCAACTGTCGCAAATTTTAAGTGCGCCAGGGATTGCCTTTTCTATAGTAAATTATTCAAAAAATAATTTTTTACTGTCGCAAATTTTAAGTGCCCCAGGGATTGCCTTTTCTATAGTAAATTATTCAAAAAATAATTTTTTACTCTCGCAAATTTTAGTTACGCCAGGGATTGCCCTTTCTATAGTAAATTATTCAAAAAATAATTTTATACTGTCGCAAATTTTAATTACGCCAGGGATTGCCTTTTCTATAGTAAATTATTCAAAAAATAATTTTCTACTGTCGCAAATTTTAATTGCGCCAGGGATTGCCTTTTCTATAGTAAATTATTCAAAAAATAATTTTTTACTATCGCAAATTTTAATTGCGCCAGGGATTGTCTTTTCTACAGTAAATTATTCAAAAAATAATTTTTTACTGTCGCAAATTTTAATTGCGCCAGGGATTGCCTTTTCTATAGTAAATTATTCAAAAAATAATTTTTTACTGTCGCAGATTTTAAATATCCCAGGGATTGCCTTTTCTATAGTAAATTATTCAAAAAATAATTTTCAACTGTCGCAAATTTTAATTACGCCAGGGATTGCCTTTTCTATAGTAAATTATTCAAAAAATAATTTTTTACTGTCGCAAATTTTAAGTGCGCCAGGGATTGCCTTTTCTATAGTAAATTATTCAAAAAATAATTTTCTACTGTCGCAAATTTTAATTGCGCCAGGGATTAACTTTTCTATAGTAAATTTTTCAAAAAATAATTTTCTACTGTCGCAAATTTTAATTACGCCAGGGATTGCCTTTTCTATAGTAAATTATTCAAAAAATAATTTTCTACTGTCGCAAATTTTAATTACGCCAGGGATTGCCTTTTCTATAGTAAATTATTCAAAAAATAATTTTCTACTGTCGCAAATTTTAATTACGCCAGGGATTGCCTTTTCTATAGTAAACTTTTCAAAAAATAATTTTCAACTGTCGCAAATTTTAATTACGCCAGGGATTGCCTTTTCTATAGTAAATTATTCAAAAAATTATTTTCAACTGTCGCAAATTTTAAGTGCGCCAGGGATTGCCTTTTCTATAGTAAATTATTCAAAAAATAATTTTTTACTATCGCAAATTTTAATTGCGCCAGGGATTGCCTTTTCTACAGTAAATTATTCAAAAAATAATTTTTTACTGTCGCAAATTTTAATTGCGCCAGGGATTGCCTTTTCTATAGTAAATTATTCAAAAAATAATTTTTTACTGTCGCAAATTTTAAATATTCCCAGGGATTGCCTTTTCTATAGTAAATTATTCAAAAAATAATTTTCAACTGTCGCAAATTTTAATTACGCCAGGGATTGCCTTTTCTATAGTAAATTATTCAAAAAATAATTTTTTACTGTCGCAAATTTTAAGTGCGCCAGGGATTGCCTTTTCTATAGTAAATTATTCAAAAAATAATTTTCTACTGTCGCAAATTTTAATTGCGCCAGGGATTGCCTTTTCTATAGTAAATTATTCAAAAAATAATTTTCTACTGTCGCAAATTTTAATTACGCCAGGGGTTACCTTTTCTATAGTAAATTATTCAAAAAATAATTTTTTACTATCGCAAATTTTAATTGCGCCAGGGATTGCCTTTTCTACAGTAAATTATTCAAAAAATAATTTTTGACTGTCGCAAATTTTAATTACGCCAGGGATTGCCTTTTCTATAGTAAATTATTCAAAAAATAATTTTTTACTGTCGCAAATTTTAAATATCCCAGGGATTGCCTTTTCTATAGTAAATTATTCAAAAAATAATTTTCAACTTTCGCAAATTTTAATTACGCCAGGGATTGCCTTTTCTATAGTAAATTATTCAAAAAATAATTTTTTACTGTCGCAAATTTTAAGTGCGCCGGGGATTGCCTTTTCTATAGTAAATTATTCAAAAAATAATTTTCTACTGTCGCAAATTTTAATTGCGCCAGGGATTGCCTTTTCTATAGTAAATTATTCAAAAAATAATTTTCTACTGTCGCAAATTTTAATTACGCCAGGGATTGCCTTTTCTATAGTAAATTATTCAAAAAATAATTTTCTACTGTCGCAAATTTTAGTTATGCCAGGGATTGCCTTTGTGATATACATTTAATACCATAAATACAAACAACACTAAAAAGCTGTAAACACAAATTTCACAACAAATGTAAAACGCTAAAATTAATCAGCACAAATTTATTACAACACCATTCATAATCGAAAATAATTGATGATAATAATGACATACATTTATTTGCAACAAGCAAGCGATTGCACCACTGACCCAAACGATTCATCGTCAAGGGGTTTCACGCGTAAATGCATGTCATCATAATTTTATGCACATTGCTTACTCGCCCAGCGTCAGCATTTAGAATAGTAAGAATAGGGTACCATAGGTTACTAATTATGTATATACAGGCTAAGAACGATCAATAAATTGAATTCATTCAGTTCTCTTGATTTATCGAGAAAGTTACAAACCGTCGTGTATTATTCCACATAGGAGTACTAAGCGGTACAGCTGCTCCTACTATTCATACCCCCATTTTATCTCGGAGTCTGAGCTGTTAATAGCCGCTCCAGTGGAGTCAAAGTCACACGACTGCTCCCAGGTTTTTCTTTAAAAATTATAAAAGATACTACATGGCGACCGTGACATCGTAGAAACTGCGAAATTTGTAACTTTGCGAATCTGCAGACCATAATATCATCATCAAAAGTGCAGCTGGGAATTTTCATAAATAATAGAAACTTTTACGGTGACATAGTAACAACCACCAAAAAACTGCGAAGACGACTACATCCACTACCAGTACCAATCAGAAGAAATTTTAGTATGAACGAGATAGATGCCATCTTCAATCACATTTTCAAGACTATTGAAGAAACTAAGAAGATACCAGAGAGGAATATAGAAGGCATAACACTGTATCCAGTAAATAAGAAGCCGACGCCGTACATCCCCAAATCAAGGCTGGACAACGAAAATCCTCCACCATACGAAGCGGGTCCAAAAAGAATCACCATCGAGGAGTATAGAAGCAGAAACACAAGCAGTGTAAAAACTCAGGAGACAAAACCACGAAAAAGAGGAGGCAAGAGACAAAAAATTGCACAGGAACTTCAAAATTACAAGGTACTTGTCGAGTTAGCAGCAACTGAGGAGGAACGGGAAAAATACAACAAACTAATAATATTGACAAAAAAACAACTGAACGTCATCAAAAGGAAGAGATAAGGGTTTAATGATCTAATTTAAAATTTATTTTTTTTTAAAATATAAAGTAGAAGTAGCGTAGTATAAAGGTATAATAATAATTAAATAATTAATATACAAAAAAAAAAAAAAAAAAAAAAAAATTTTTTCTTTTGCTGTTTGCTTGAAGTTGTTGGAAATAAGCGAAACATTTTCAGTAATGGGTAAAACGCAATCCAAAACTTCAGATAACAACGGGGAAATTGTTAATAATCTAATTATAGAGGATACAGTTTCGGTCGAGAATAATCAGATAATAATAATTTTATGCATATTGGTTGCAATTAAAATCATTGAATTTGTATACATACTGTACAAAGATCATAGGAGGGGTTTAAGGAAAAGATACCTCAGTACCCCAGCAAAATTAAACATATCAACCGTCTGATAAATGGAAGCACTTATAAAGATTAAGGACGAACTAGAAAATATTCTGGACAATTTTAAGAAAAGTAAAAACCGTCCATATTCTGAGAAAACTCTGCAAGAGAAAGAAAAGTTAACAAATCAACTCTGTGCCAAGGCAAAAGAAAACGCACTTAAACAAGCGGACGTCGAAACAATATTGAAGATAAAAGTTATCTACGAAGAAATTGAAAGTATAGCAAACAAAATCTTAGAAAACATAAATACACAAAAACAAACAAAGATGGGTTTTGACATAAAAACAGCTACATCGCTCATACAACCCTACGATGGAAAGCTGGATGAAACTGATTCTTTTATCGAGTCTATGGAACTACTAGACGAGTTAACAGCAAACGAACATAAAACCATCATGATCAAATTCATCAAGACACGTATAACTGGAAAAGCCAAGTACGTAATATCGGAGGGCACAAATACAGTATCAACGATCAAAGCCAAATTAAAAGAAAAATTTTCGGCAAAATTATCGTCAGATGCTATTCTGGCACAACTGCGATCATGCCAGCAAGGTAACAGAAAACTTGCAGACTTTTCCAATCAGATAGAAAATCTATCAGGCCAGCTGACTAGAGCCTTTATAACAGAGAAAGTAGCAGCTGGAGAAGCAGCTGAAAAATTGGCCGAAAAATTTTCAATACAGTCATTTATGAACAATGTTGCCAATACAGAAACAGCGATTATACTAAAAGCTAGTAGCCTAGGAACACTTTCAGAATTAGCAGCGAAGGCAATAGCAGTAGATAAGCCGCAGCCAAGCAGTGTCCTGCATTATAATACCAACCCATCAAGAAAGTTTCATTATAATAATACGCAAGGGTTCAACAATCAAAATAATTTTAACAGGAACAGGGAGCGCTGGCCCAAACAACAGTACAATAGAAATATGGCAGCCAATAATAGACAAAACCACCCACGAAATCAATATAACCACCGCGATAAAAGATATTTCGGTGATGCTGCACCAAATAACAGTAGTCGCTACCAGAATAATCTGCGAGCAAATAATAATAATACCTATAATCAAAGAAGAAATGTAAACTACTTCGAATCGGGGGAATATCAAGCCCCCCAACCAGAGGAAGAAACAACACGGTTGGGGGCTGCGACGAATTCAAGCCAAGAATACATTGCCTAAACCTATCCTTAACAAACTTTATTAAAGCGTATGTCGACATGTGCGGGTCAGTATGTACTCTGATTGTAGACACAGGGGCAGAAATATCCATATTCAAGAGGGGAAAAATTAATAAAGACCAACTTTACTATCCTAAAAACACTTGTATTATCCAAGGGGTTACGGATACTAAGAGGCAGTCGATTGGGGCAACATACACAAAATTACATTTTAACGACCAGTTTGCGGTCGAACATTTATTCCAGATAGTAGAAGATGATTTCTCCCTCGGGGCTGATGCAATTTTAGGACTAGATTTCCTAACAAAATTCAAGACCACTATCGATTATGATACGTGGACCCTTACATTAAACACACCTGAAAGTTCGGCAGAGATCCCAATACTGAATGGTCCATCCGAAAATTCTATTATCATACCACCCCGATGTGAAATAATAAGAAAGTTCAAGGTTAAAAAACAAGAAGGTGCCAATGATATGGTAATCATTGGACAAGAAATCCACCCAGGCATATTCATTGCAGGATCAGTAACTTCACAAAATTACCCACTAGTCAGGATACTAAACACTACAAACAAAACCACCACACTACAACATTCCGACATAATAACACAACACCTCTCAGACTTTAACGTCATTAATACAGACACAATAAAATCAAAAAGAACAGAACAAGCTATCTCCAAATTAAACTTAAACAGCATTCCAAACTACGCCAAACTTCAATTCGAAGAATTATGCCGAGAATATGAAGACATATTTGCGTTAGAAAGTGAACCTCTAACAACCAATAACTTCTACAAACAAAATATAGAACTAACTGATAATAGAGCAGTATACACAAAAAACTACCGAATACCAGAAGCACACAAAACCGAGATTAATAGGCAGGTAGACAAAATGCTAGTAGACGGAATAATAGAGAACTCTGTTTCTCACTTTAATTCTCCAATACTACTAGTACCCAAAAAATCCAACAACCAAAATAAAAAATGGCGTTTAGTAGTTGATTTTAGGAATCTTAATAAAAAAGTTCTGGCAGATAAATTTCCCTTACCGCGTATAGAAGAGATACTCGACCAAATGGGCCGAGCCAAATACTTCTCTACACTTGACCTTATGTCCGGATTCCACCAAATACCATTAGAGGAATCTTCTAGAAAGTTCACAGCTTTTTCAACTAACCAAGGTCACTACCAGTACACACGACTTCCTTTCGGACTTAATATAAGTCCAAATAGTTTCCAAAGGATGATGACCATCGCCATGACGGGTCTACCACCGGAAATAGCCTTTCTGTACATTGACGACATCATAGTCGTCGGATGTTCACAGTCACACCATATAAAAAACTTACAAACAGTATTTAACAGATTACGAGAGCGTAATCTCAAATTAAATCCTGAAAAATGCAAATTTTTCCAAACCGAAGTCACCTATCTTGGACATCGAATATCAGCACAAGGCATAAGCCCAGACAGTTCAAAATACGAGGTAGTTAAAAATTATCCTATCCCAAAAAACGCCGACGAAGTCAGACGATTCGTAGCATTCTGTAATTATTACCGCCGTTTCATCCCCAACTTTGCAGAAATAGCACTACCGTTAAACAAACTACTCCGGAAAAACACAAAATTCGAATGGGCAGAAATCCAACAAAAATCTTTCGATGCTCTCAAATCAAGTTTGATATCCCCAATAATACTGCAGCACCCTGATTTCAAAACCCAATTCACCATTTCCACAGACGCCTCGAATGCTGCATGTGGAGCAATCTTATCACAAAGTGTCGACGGAACAGAACACCCAATCGCATACGCTAGTAAAACATTTACTGCCGGAGAAAAAAATAAGTCAGTAATTGAAAAGGAACTCGCAGCAATACATTGGGCAATTATACATTTTAAGCCTTATGTTTATGGCAGAAAATTCACAATAAGAACAGACCATCGACCCTTAACATATCTTTTTGGCATGAAAAACCCATCATCTAAACTAACACGAATGAGGTTAGATTTAGAGGAATTCGATTTCGAAGTCAAATACATTAAAGGAAAAGGAAATAACGGACCCGACGCGTTATCAAGAATACAACTTGACATTAATGATTTGAAGGAAATAAATGTCCGACGCGTCCAAACCCGAGCAATGAAAAAACAAAAAGAACAAAACATAATGTCCGATGAAATGAAAAATACTCCTATAGTCCCGCAGCCTGATCAACTGCGCGTTTGGGAGATACCATCTCCAACAAAGATAGCCAAATTACCTGAACTAAAAGTAAAAATTGAGAACTGCAGTAATAAAGAAACACAAATAGAAATAAATATAGTGCACAAGTATGAAATAAAATATAAGCGGTATATAAATATAAAAAACAACCAACCAGTAGAGCCCGCACTAGAGCAGGTACTCGAAGTATTGGATAATGATATATATAAACAATTTCAGACCAAGACTCTGAAACTTTCTGCAGAAAGCGAGATATTTAAAATAATTAATTTAACCGCATTTAAAATCCTAGGAAACAAAGTATTAAAAAATATAAACGTTAAAATTTTCAAACCGCAACGGTACATATCAGAAACAACGAAAATAAACGAAATCCTACATAACTATCACTCCACACCTACAGGAGGACATCTGGGTCAATCAAGACTGTATAAAAAGCTGAAGGAAATGTACAAATGGAAGAAAATGAGGAAAACAATAGCGAAATATATAAACAGATGCGAGCTTTGTGCGAAAAATAAGCACCAAAAGCATAATAAAGAGCATATGGAAATAACTACAACACCAACAAAAGTTTTCGACATTGTATCCATTGACACAGTCGGCCCATTTACAAAAACCACCAACGATAACAGATACGCAGTAACAATGCAATGCGATCTAAGCAAGTATATAGTAATAATACCCACAAAGGACAAGGAAGCAAATTCCATAGCAAGAGCCATAGTGAATGGGTTCATACTAACATACGGACCTATGAGCAAAATTAAAACTGATCTAGGAACGGAATACAAAAACCAGGTCTTTGCGGAAGTATGTAATATACTGAAAATAAAACAACTGTTCGCGACCGCCGCACATCCCGAAACGATCGGAGCACTAGAAAGAAACCACAAGTGCCTAAATGAATATCTCAGATGTTTTGTTAATGACAATAGAGACGATTGGGATACATGGATTCCATATTACGCATTCTGCTACAACACCACACCAAACACCGTACATGGCTACACACCATTCGAACTCATATTTGCCAAAAATATAGACCTACCTTCAGAACTCACAATTGATAGACCAGATCCCGTGTATAATTATGACCTGTATAGTAAAGAGATGAAATACAGACTTCAACAAGCCATAGGTAAGGCAAAACAATACCTCCAGGCATCTAAAGTGCGAAGAAAGCAAGTCAAGGATGCTAATTGCAAACCAATATCAATCAAAGTAGGCGACAAAGTACTAATGACAGTACAAAATAGACGAAAACTAGATCCTCTATACAACGGACCTTATATAATTAAATCAATAGACAACGTAAATTGCATTATCGAAGATATAAATAAGAACAAAATCAAAATACATAAGAATAGGCTAAGAAAGATAGAAAATTAAAAATTATGTACTATTATTCTAACTATCTCTAGCATGTTAAATTAGATTACACACCGGTGTAGACAAATAAGAATTATTGTAATCAACTAGATAAGTAAACGTAAACAATAAAGATCCCAATTACTAATGCCATTGAGCAATTAAGAGCTATAATAATAAACTATATATAAGTAGGTATATGTAAATACGACTAGGAATTAAGACTCATTATAATCAGCTACATACAAAAACATACCATATGAACTATTAGTATACATAAGCGATAAAATGCTTCATTGCGGCGAGCAAACAATTAAGGTTTAACGTAAACAAACTATAAAAAAAAAAAAAAAAAAAAAAAAAAAAAAAAAAAAAAAAAAAAAAAAAAAAAAAAAAAAAAAAAAAAATTTATGTAAACACAAATTTTTTTTTTCCCTAAGGGGGAAAGGTGTGATATACATTTAATACCATAAATACAAACAACACTAAAAAGCTGTAAACACAAATTTCACAACAAATGTAAAACGCTAAAATTAATCAGCACAAATTTATTACAACACCATTCATAATCGAAAATAATTGATGATAATAATGACATACATTTATTTGCAACAAGCAAGCGATTGCACCACTGACCCAAACGATTCATCGTCAAGGGGTTTCACGCGTAAATGCATGTCATCATAATTTTATGCACATTGCTTACTCGCCCAGCGTCAGCATTTAGAATAGTAAGAATAGGGTACCATAGGTTACTAATTATGTATATATAGGCTAAGAACGATCAATAAATTGAATTCATTCAGTTCTCTTGATTTATCGAGAAAGTTACAAACCGTCGTGTATTATTCCACATAGGAGTACTAAGCGGTACAGCTGCTCCTACTATTCATACCCCCATTTTATCTCGGAGTCTGAGCTGTTAATAGCCGCTCCAGTGGAGTCAAAGTCACACGACTGCTCCCAGGTTTTTCTTTAAAAATTATAAAAGATACTACACCTTTTCTATAGTAAATTATTCAAAAAATAATTTTCTACTGTCGCAAATTTTAATTACGCCAGGGATTGCCTTTTGTATAGTAAACTTTTCAAAAAATAATTTTCAACTGTCGCAAATTTTAATTACGCCAGGGATTGCCTTTTCTATAGTAAATTATTCAAAAAATTATTTTCAACTGTCGCAAATTTTAAGTGCGCCAGAAATTGCCTTTTCTATAGTAAATTATTCAAAAAATAATTTTTTACTGTCGCAAATTTTAAGTGCCCCAGGGATTGCCTTTTCTATAGTAAATTATTCAAAAAATAATTTTTTACTCTCGCAAATTTCAATTTCGCCAGGTAAATTTTTCACAAATTAATTTTTTACTGTCGCAAATTTTAAATACGCCAGGGATTGCCTTTTCTATAGTAATTATTCAAAAAATAATTTTCTACTGTCGCAAATTTTAATTACGCCAGGGATTGCCTTTTCTATAGTAAATTATTCAAAAAATAATTTTCTACTGTCGCAAATTTTAATTACGCCAGGGATTGCCTTTTCTATAGTAAACTTTCAAAAAATAATTTTCTACTGTCGCAAATTTTAAATATCCCAGGGATTGCCTTTTCTATAGTAAATTATTCAAAAATAATTTTTTACTGTCGCAAATTTTAAGTGCGCCAGGGATTGCCTTTTCTATAGTAAATTATTCAAAAAATAATTTTTTACTGTCGCAAATTTTAAGTGCCCCAGGGATTGCCTTTTCTATAGTAAATTATTCAAAAAAATAATTTTTTACTCTCGCAAATTTCAATTTCGCCAGGTAAATTTTTCACAAATTAATTTTTTACTGTCGCAAATTTTAAATACGCCAGGGATTGCCTTTTCTATAGTAAATTATTCAAAAAATAATTTTTTACTGTCGCAAATTTCAAATCCGCCAGGGATTGCCTTTTCCATAGTAAATTATTCAAAAAATAATTTTTTACTGTCGCAAATTTTAATTGCGCCAGGGATTGCCTTTTCTATAGTAAATTATTCAAAAAATAATTTTCAACTGTCGCAAATTTTAGTTACGCCAGGGATTGCCTTTTCTATAGTAAATTATTCAAAAAATAATTTTATACTGTCGCAAATTTTAATTACGCCAGGGATTGCCTTTTCTATAGTAAATTATTCAAAAAATAATTTTCTACTGTCGCAAATTTTAATTGCGCCAGGGATTGCCTTTTCTATAGTAAATTATTCAAAAAATAATTTTTTTACTATCGCAAATTTTAATTGCGCCAGTGATTGCCTTTTCTACAGTAAATTATTCAAAAAATAATTTTTTACTGTCGCAAATTTTAATTGCGCCAGGGATTGCCTTTTCTATAGTAAATTATTCAAAAAATAATTTTTTACTGTCGCAAATTTTAAATATCCCAGGGATTGCCTTTTCGATAGTAAATTATTCAAAAAATAATTTTCAACTGTGGCAAATTTTAATTACGCCAGGGGATTGCCTTTTCTATAGTAAATTATTCAAAAAATAATTTTTTACTGTCGCAAATTTTAAGTGCGCCAGGGATTGCCTTTTCTATAGTAAATTATTCAAAAAATAATTTTCTACTGTCGCAAATTTTAATTGCGCCAGGGATTGCCTTTTCTATAGTAAATTATTCAAAAAATAATTTTCTACTGTGGCAAATTTTAATTACGCCAGGGATTGCCTTTTCTATAGTAAATTATTCAAAAAATAATTTTCTACTGTCGCAAATTTTAATTACGCCAGGGATTGCCTTTTCTATAGTAAATTATTCAAAAAATAATTTTCTACTGTCGCAAATTTTAATTACGCCAGGGATTGCCTTTTCTATAGTAAACTTTTCAAAAAATAATTTTCAACTGTCGCAAATTTTAATTACGCCAGGGATTGCCTATTCTATAGTAAATTATTCAAAAAATAATTTTCAACTGTCGTAAATTTTAAGTGCGCCAGGGATTGCCTTTTCTATAGTAAATTATTCAAAAAATAATTTTTTACCTGTCGCAAATTTTAAGTGCCCCAGGGATTGCCTTTTCTATAGTAAATTATTCAAAAAATAATTTTTTACTCTCGCAAATTTCAATTTCGCCAGGTAAATTTTTCACAAATTAATTTTTTACTGTCGCAAATTTTAAATACGCCAGGGATTGCCTTTTCTATAGTAAATTATTCAAAAAATAATTTTCTACTGTCGCAAATTTTAATTACGCCAGGGATTGCCTTTTCTATAGTAAATTATTCAAAAAATAATTTTCTACTGTCGCAAATTTTAATTACGCCAGGGATTGCCTTTTCTATAGTAAACTTTTCAAAAATAATTTTCTACTGTCGCAAATTTTAAATATCCCAGGGATTGCCTATTCTATAGTAAATTATTCAAAAAATAATTTTCAACTGTCGTAAATTTTAAGTGCGCCAGGGATTGCCTTTTCTATAGTAAATTATTCAAAAAATAATTTTCTACTGTCGCAAATTTTAATTACGCCAGGGATTGCCTTTTCTATAGTAAACTTTTCAAAAAATAATTTTCAACTGTCGCAAATTTTAATTACGCCAGGGATTGCCTATTCTATAGTAAATTATTCAAAAAATAATTTTCAACTGTCGTAAATTTTAAGTGCGCCAGGGATTGCCTTTTCTATAGTAAATTATTCAAAAAATAATTTTCTACTGTCGCGAATTTTAATTACGCCAGGGATTGCCTTTTCTATAGTAAACTTTTCAAAAAATAATTTTCAACTGTCTCAAATTTTAATTACGCCAGGGATTGCCTTTTCTATAGTAAATTATTCAAAAAATTATTTTCAACTGTCGCAAATTTTAATTACGCCAGGGATTGCCTTTTCTATAGTAAATTATTCAAAAAATAATTTTCTACTGTCGCAAATTTTAATTGCGCCAGGGATTGCCTTTTCTATAGTAAATTATTCAAAAAATAATTTTTTACTATCGCAAATTTTAATTGCGCCAGTGATTGCCTTTTCTACAGTAAATTATTCAAAAAATAATTTTTTACTGTCGCAAATTTTAATTGCGCCAGGGATTGCCTTTTCTATAGTAAATTATTCAAAAAATAATTTTTTACTGTCGCAAATTTTAAATATCCCAGGGATTGCCTTTTCGATAGTAAATTATTCAAAAAATAATTTTCAACTGTCGTAAATTTTAAGTGCGCCAGGGATTGCCTTTTCTATAGTAAATTATTCAAAAAATAATTTTCTACTGTCGCGAATTTTAATTACGCCAGGGATTGCCTTTTCTTTAGTAAACTTTTCAAAAAATAATTTTCAACTGTCGCAAATTTTAATTACGCCAGGGATTGCCTATTCTATAGTAAATTATTCAAAAAATAATTTTCAACTGTCGTAAATTTTAAGTGCGCCAGGGATTGCCTTTTCTATAGTAAATTATTCAAAAAATAATTTTCTACTGTCGCGAATTTTAATTACGCCAGGGATTGCCTTTTCTATAGTAAACTTTTCAAAAAATAATTTTCAACTGTCTCAAATTTTAATTACGCCAGGGATTGCCTTTTCTATAGTAAATTATTCAAAAAATTATTTTCAACTGTCGCAAATTTTAATTACGCCAGGGATTGCCTTTTCTATAGTAAATTATTCAAAAAATAATTTTCTACTGTCGCAAATTTTAATTGCGCCAGGGATTGCCTTTTCTATAGTAAATTATTCAAAAAATAATTTTTTACTATCGCAAATTTTAATTGCGCCAGTGATTGCCTTTTCTACAGTAAATTATTCAAAAAATAATTTTTTACTGTCGCAAATTTTAATTGCGCCAGGTGATTGCCTTTTCTACAGTAAATTATTCAAAAAATAATTTTTTACTGTCGCAAATTTTAATTGCGCCAGGGATTGCCTTTTCTATAGTAAATTATTCAAAAAAATAATTTTTTACTGTCGCAAATTTTAAATATCCCAGGGATTGCCTTTTCGATAGTAAATTATTCAAAAAATAATTTTCAACTGTGGCAAATTTTAATTACGCCAGGGATTGCCTTTTCTATAGTAAATTATTCAAAAAATAATTTTTTACTGTCGCAAATTTTAAGTGCGCCAGGGATTGCCTTTTCTATAGTAAATTATTCAAAAAATAATTTTCTACTGTCGCAAATTTGAATTGCGCCAGGGATTGCCTTTTCTATAGTAAATTATTCAAAAAATAATTTTCTACTGTGGCAAATTTTAATTACGCCAGGGATTGCCTTTTCTATAGTAAATTATTCAAAAAATAATTTTCTACTGTCGCAAATTTTAATTACGCCAGGGATTGCCTTTTCTATAGTAAATTATTCAAAAAATAATTTTCTACTGTCGCAAATTTTAATTACGCCAGGGATTGCCTTTTCTATAGTAAACTTTTCAAAAAATAATTTTCAACTGTCGCAAATTTTAATTACGCCAGGGATTGCCTATTCTATAGTAAATTATTCAAAAAATAATTTTCAACTGTCGTAAATTTTAAGTGCGCCAGGGATTGCCTTTTCTATAGTAAATTATTCAAAAAATAATTTTTTACTGTCGCAAATTTTAAGTGCCCCAGGGATTGCCTTTTCTATAGTAAATTATTCAAAAAATAATTTTTTACTCTCGCAAATTTCAATTTCGCCAGGTAAATTTTTCACAAATTAATTTTTTACTGTCGCAAATTTTAAATACGCCAGGGATTGCCTTTTCTATAGTAAATTATTCAAAAAATAATTTTCTACTGTCGCAAATTTTAATTACGCCAGGGATTGCCTTTTCTATAGTAAATTATTCAAAAAATAATTTTCTACTGTCGCAAATTTTAATTACGCCAGGGATTGCCTTTTCTATAGTAAACTTTTCAAAAAATAATTTTCTACTGTCGCAAATTTTAAATATCCCAGGGATTGCCTATTCTATAGTAAATTATTCAAAAAATAATTTTCAACTGTCGTAAATTTTAAGTGCGCCAGGGATTGTCTTTTCTATAGTAAATTATTCAAAAAATAATTTTCTACTGTCGCAAATTTTAATTACGCCAGGGATTGCCTTTTCTATAGTAAACTTTTCAAAAAATAATTTTCAAATGTCGCAAATTTTAATTACGCCAGGGATTGCCTATTCTATAGTAAATTATTCAAAAAATAATTTTCAACTGTCGTAAATTTTAAGTGCGCCAGGGATTGCCTTTTCTATAGTAAATTATTCAAAAAATAATTTTCTACTGTCGCGAATTTTAATTACGCCAGGGATTGCCTTTTCTATAGTAAACTTTTCAAAAAATAATTTTCAACTGTCTCAAATTTTAATTACGCCAGGGATTGCCTTTTCTATAGTAAATTATTCAAAAAATTATTTTCAACTGTCGCAAATTTTAATTACGCCAGGGATTGCCTTTTCTATAGTAAATTATTCAAAAAATAATTTTCTACTGTCGCAAATTTTAATTGCGCCAGGGATTGCCTTTTCTATAGTAAATTATTCAAAAAATAATTTTTTACTATCGCAAATTTTAATTGCGCCAGTGATTGCCTTTTCTACAGTAAATTATTCAAAAAATAATTTTTTACTGTCGCAAATTTTAATTGCGCCAGGGATTGGCTTTTCTATAGTAAATTATTCAAAAAATAATTTTTTACTGTCGCAAATTTTAAATATCCCAGGGATTGCCTTTTCGATAGTAAATTATTCAAAAAATAATTTTCAACTGTCGTAAATTTTAAGTGCGCCAGGGATTGCCTTTTCTATAGTAAATTATTCAAAAAATAATTTTCTACTGTCGCGAATTTTAATTACGCCAGGGATTGCCTTTTCTATAGTAAATTATTCAAAAAATAATTTTCTACTGTCGCAAATTTTAATTACGCCAGGGATTGCCTTTTCTATAGTAAACTTTTCAAAAAATAATTTTCAACTGTCGCAAATTTTAATTACGCCAGGGATTGCCTTTTCTATAGTAAATTATTCAAAAAATTATTTTCAACTGTCGCAAATTTTAAGTGCGCCAGGGATTGCCTTTTCTATAGTAAATTATTCAAAAAATAATTTTTTACTGTCGCAAATTTTAAGTGCCCCAGGGATTGCCTTTTCTATAGTAAATTATTCAAAAAATAATTTTTTACTCTCGCAAATTTTAGTTACGCCAGGGATTGCCTTTTCTATAGTAAATTATTCAAAAAATAATTTTATACTGTCGCAAATTTTAATTACGCCAGGGATTGCCTTTTCTATAGTAAATTATTCAAAAAATAATTTTCTACTGTCGCAAATTTTAATTGCGCCAGGGATTGCCTTTTCTATAGTAAATTATTCAAAAAATAATTTTTTACTATCGCAAATTTTAATTGCGCCAGGGATTGTCTTTTCTACAGTAAATTATTCAAAAAATAATTTTTTACTGTCGCAAATTTTAATTGCGCCAGGGATTGCCTTTTCTATAGTAAATTATTCAAAAAATAATTTTTTACTGTCGCAGATTTTAAATATCCCAGGGATTGCCTTTTCTATAGTAAATTATTCAAAAAATAATTTTCAACTGTCGCAAATTTTAATTACGCCAGGGATTGCCTTTTCTATAGTAAATTATTCAAAAAATAATTTTTTACTGTCGCAAATTTTAAGTGCGCCAGGGATTGCCTTTTCTATAGTAAATTATTCAAAAAATAATTTTCTACTGTCGCAAATTTTAATTGCGCCAGGGATTAACTTTTCTATAGTAAATTATTCAAAAAATAATTTTCTACTGTCGCAAATTTTAATTACGCCAGGGATTGCCTTTTCTATAGTAAATTATTCAAAAAATAATTTTCTACTGTCGCAAATTTTAATTACGCCAGGGATTGCCTTTTCTATAGTAAATTATTCAAAAATAATTTTCTACTGTCGCAAATTTTAATTACGCCAGGGATTGCCTTTTCTATAGTAAACTTTTCAAAAAATAATTTTCAACTGTCGCAAATTTTAATTACGCCAGGGATTGCCTCTTTTCTATAGTAAATTATTCAAAAAATATTTTCTACTGTCGCAAATTTTAATTACGCCAGGGATTGCCTTTTCTATAGTAAATTATTCAAAAAATAATTTTCTACTGTCGCAAATTTTAATTACGCCAGGGATTGCCTTTTCTATAGTAAATTATTCAAAAAATAATTTTCTACTGTCGCAAATTTTAATTACGCCAGGGATTGCCTTTTCTATAGTAAACTTTTCAAAAAATAATTTTCAACTGTCGCAAATTTTAATTACGCCAGGGATTGCCTTTTCTATAGTAAATTATTCAAAAAATTATTTTCAACTGTCGCAAATTTTAGGTGCGCCAGGGATTGCCTTTTCTATAGTAAATTATTCAAAAAATAATTTTTTACTATCGCAAATTTTAATTGCGCCAGGGATTGCCTTTTCTACAGTAAATTATTCAAAAAATAATTTTTTACTGTCGCAAATTTTAATTGCGCCAGGGATTGCCTTTTCTATAGTAAATTATTCAAAAAATAATTTTTTACTGTCGCAAATTTTAAATATCCCAGGGATTGCCTTTTCTGTAGTAAATTATTCAAAAAATAATTTTCAACTGTCGCAAATTTAATTACGCCAGGGATTGCCTTTTCTATAGTAAATTATTCAAAAAATAATTTTTTACTGTCGCAAATTTTAAGTGCGCCAGGGATTGCCTTTTCTATAGTAAATTATTCAAAAAATAATTTTCTACTGTCGCAAATTTTAATTGCGCCAGGGATTGCCTTTTCTATAGTAAATTATTCAAAAAATAATTTTCTACTGTCGCAAATTTTAATTACGCCAGGGGTTACCTTTTCTATAGTAAATTATTCAAAAAATAATTTTTTACTGTCGCAAATTTTAAGTGCGCCAGGGATTGCCTTTTCTATAGTAAATTATTCAAAAAATAATTTTCTACTGTCGCAAATTTTAATTGCGCCAGGGATTGCATTTTCTATAGTAAATTATTCAAAAAATAATTTTCTACTGTCGCAAATTTTAATTACGCCAGGGATTGCCTTTTCTATAGTAAATTATTCAAAAAATAATTTTCTACTGTCGCAAATTTTAGTTACGCCAGGGATTGCCTTTTCTATAGTAAATTATTCAAAAAATAATTTTCTACTGTCGCAAATTTTAATTACGCCAGGGATTGCCTTTTCTATAGTAAACTTTTCAAAAAATAATTTTCAACTGTCGCAAATTTTAATTACGCCAGGGATTGCCTTTTCTATAGTAAATTATTCAAAAAATTATTTTCAACTGTCGCAAATTTTAAGTGCGCCAGGGATTGCCTTTTCTATAGTAAATTATTCAAAAAATAATTTTCTACTGTCGCAAATTTTAATTGCGCCAGGGATTGCCTTTTCTATAGTAAATTATTCAAAAAATAATTTTCTACTGTCGCAAATTTTAATTACGCCAGGGATTGCCTTTTCTATAGTAAATTATTCAAAAAATAATTTTCAACTGTCGTAAATTTTAAGTGCGCCAGGGATTGCCTTTTCTATAGTAAATTATTCAAAAAATAATTTTCTACTGTCGCAAATTTTAATTACGCAGGGATTGCCTTTTCTATAGTAAACTTTTCAAAAAATAATTTTCAACTGTCGCAAATTTTAATTACGCCAGGGATTGCCTATTCTATAGTAAATTATTCAAAAAATAATTTTCAACTGTCGCAAATTTTAAGTGCGCCAGGGATTGCCTTTTCTATAGTAAATTATTCAAAAAATAATTTTCTACTGTCGCAAATTTTAATTGCGCCAGGGATTGCCTTTTCTATAGTAAATTATTCAAAAAATAATTTTTTACTATCGCAAATTTTAATTGCGCCAGTGATTGCCTTTTCTACAGTAAATTATTCAAAAAATAATTTTTTACTGTCGCAAATTTTAATTGCGCCAGGGATTGCCTTTTCTATAGTAAATTATTCAAAAAATAATTTTTTACTGTCGCAAATTTTAAATATCCCAGGGATTGCCTTTTCGATAGTAAATTATTCAAAAAATAATTTTCAACTGTCGTAAATTTTAAGTGCGCCAGGGATTGCCTTTTCTATAGTAAATTATTCAAAAAATAATTTTCTACTGTCGCGAATTTTAATTACGCCAGGGATTGCCTTTTCTATAGTAATTATTCAAAAAATAATTTTCTACTGTCGCAAATTTTAATTACGCCAGGGATTGCCTTTTCTATAGTAAACTTTTCAAAAAATAATTTTTCAACTGTCGCAAATTTTAATTACGCCAGGGATTGCCTTTTCTATAGTAAATTATTCAAAAAATTATTTTCAACTGTCGCAAATTTTAAGTGCGCCAGGGATTGCCTTTTCTATAGTAAATTATTCAAAAAATAATTTTTTACTGTCGCAAATTTTAAGTGCCCCAGGGATTGCCTTTTCTATAGTAAATTATTCAAAAAATAATTTTTTACTCTCGCAAATTTTAGTTACGCCAGGGATTGCCTTTTCTATAGTAAATTATTCAAAAAATAATTTTATACTGTCGCAAATTTTAATTACGCCAGGGATTGCCTTTTCTATAGTAAATTATTCAAAAAATAATTTTCTACTGTCGCAAATTTTAATTGCGCCAGGGATTGCCTTTTCTATAGTAAATTATTCAAAAAATAATTTTTTACTATCGCAAATTTTAATTGCGCCAGTGATTGCCTTTTCTACAGTAAATTATTCAAAAAATAATTTTTTACTGTCGCAAATTTTAATTGCGCCAGGGATTGCCTTTTCTATAGTAAATTATTCAAAAAATAATTTTTTACTGTCGCAAATTTTAAATATCCCAGGGATTGCCTTTTCGATAGTAAATTATTCAAAAAATAATTTTTTACTGTCGCAAATTTTAATTGCGCCAGGGATTGTCTTTTCTACAGTAAATTATTCAAAAAATAATTTTTTACTGTCGCAAATTTTAATTGCGCCAGGGATTGCCTTTTCTATAGTAAATTATTCAAAAAATAATTTTTTACTGTCGCAGATTTTAAATATCCCAGGGATTGCCTTTTCTATAGTAAATTATTCAAAAAATAATTTTCAACTGTCGCAAATTTTAATTACGCCAGGGATTGCCTTTTCTATAGTAAATTATTCAAAAAATAATTTTTTACTGTCGCAAATTTTAAGTGCGCCAGGGATTGCCTTTTCTATAGTAAATTATTCAAAAAATAATTTTCTACTGTCGCAAATTTTAATTGCGCCAGGGATTAACTTTTCTATAGTAAATTATTCAAAAAATAATTTTCTACTGTCGCAAATTTTAATTACGCCAGGGATTGCCTTTTCTATAGTAAATTATTCAAAAAATAATTTTCTACTGTCGCAAATTTTAATTACGCCAGGGATTGCCTTTTCTATAGTAAATTATTCAAAAAATAATTTTCTACTGTCGCAAATTTTAATTACGCCAGGGATTGCCTTTTCTATAGTAAACTTTTCAAAAAATAATTTTCAACTGTCGCAAATTTTAATTACGCCAGGGATTGCCTTTTCTATAGTAAATTATTCAAAAAATTATTTTCAACTGTCGCAAATTTTAGGTGCGCCAGGGATTGCCTTTTCTATAGTAAATTATTCAAAAAATAATTTTTTACTATCGCAAATTTTAATTGCGCCAGGGATTGCCTTTTCTACAGTAAATTATTCAAAAAATAATTTTTTACTGTCGCAAATTTTAATTGCGCCAGGGATTGCCTTTTCTATAGTAAATTATTCAAAAAATAATTTTTTACTGTCGCAAATTTTAAATATCCCAGGGATTGCCTTTTCTATAGTAAATTATTCAAAAAATAATTTTCAACTGTCGCAAATTTTAATTACGCCAGGGATTGCCTTTTCTATAGTAAATTATTTAAAAAATAATTTTTTACTGTCGCAAATTTTAAGTGCGCCAGGGATTGCCTTTTCTATAGTAAATTATTCAAAAAATAATTTTCTACTGTCGCAAATTTTAATTGCGCCAGGGATTGCCTTTTCTATAGTAAATTATTCAAAAAATAATTTTCTACTGTCGCAAATTTTAATTACGCCAGGGGTTACCTTTTCTATAGTAAATTATTCAAAAAATAATTTTTTACTATCGCAAATTTTAATTGCGCCAGGGATTGCCTTTTCTACAGTAAACTATTCAAAAAATAATTTTTGACTGTCGCAAATTTTAATTACGCCAGGGATTGCCTTTTGTATAGTAAATTATTCAAAAAATAATTTTTTACTGTCGCAAATTTTAAATATCCCAGGGATTGCCTTTTCTATAGTAAATTATTCAAAAAATAATTTTCAACTTTCGCAAATTTTAATTACGCCAGGGATTGCCTTTTCTATAGTAAATTATTCAAAAAATAATTTTTTACTGTCGCAAATTCTAAGTGCGCCAGGGATTGCCTTTTCTATAGTAAATTATTCAAAAAATAATTTTCTAATGTCGCAAATTTTAATTGCGCCAGGGATTGCCTTTTCTATAGTAAATTATTCAAAAAATAATTTTCTACTGTCGCAAATTTTAATTACGCCAGGGATTGCCTTTTCTATAGTAAATTATTCAAAAAATAATTTTCTACTGTCGCAAATTTTAGTTACGCCAGGGATTGCCTTTTCTATAGTAAATTATTCAAAAAATAATTTTCTACTGTCGCAAATTTTAATTACGCCAGGGATTGCCTTTTCTATAGTAAACTTTTCAAAAAATAATTTTCAACTGTCGCAAATTTTAATTACGCCAGGGATTGCCTTTTCTATAGTAAATTATTCAAAAAATTATTTTCAACTGTCGCAAATTTTAAGTGCGCCAGGGATTGCCTTTTCTATAGTAAATTATTCAAAAAATAATTTTTTACTGTCGCAAATTTTAAGTGCCCCAGGGATTGCCTTTTCTATAGTAAATTATTCAAAAAATAATTTTTTACTCTCGCAAATTTCAATTTCGCCAGGTAAATTTTTCACAAATTAATTTTTTACTGTCGCAAATTTTAAATACGCCAGGGATTGCCTTTTCTACAGTAAATTATTCAAAAAATAATTTTCTACTGTCGCAAATTTTAATTACGCCAGGGATTGCCTTTTCTATAGTAAATTATTCAAAAAATAATTTTCTACTGTCGCAAATTTTAATTACGCCAGGGATTGCCTTTTCTATAGTAAACTTTTCAAAAAATAATTTTCTACTGTCGCAAATTTTAAATATCCCAGGGATTGCCTTTTCTATAGTAAATTATTCAAAAAATAATTTTTTACTGTCGCAAATTTTAAGTGCGCCAGGGATTGCCTTTTCTATAGTAAATAATTCAAAAAATAATTTTTTACTGTCGCAAATTTTAAGTGCCCCAGGGATTGCCTTTTCTATAGTAAATTATTCAAAAAATAATTTTTTACTCTCGCAAATTTCAATTTCGCCAGGTAAATTTTTCACAAATTAATTTTTTACTGTCGCAAATTTTAAATACGCCAGGGATTGCCTTTTCTATAGTAAATTATTCAAAAAATAATTTTTTACTGTCGCAAATTTCAAATCCGCCAGGGATTGCCTTTTCCATAGTAAATTATTCAAAAAATAATTTTTTACTGTCGCAAATTTTAATTGCGCCAGGGATTGCCTTTTCTATAGTAAATTATTCAAAAAATAATTTTCAACTGTCGCAAATTTTAGTTACGCCAGGGATTGCCTTTTCTATAGTAAATTATTCAAAAAATAATTTTATACTGTCGCAAATTTTAATTACGCCAGGGATTGCCTTTTCTATAGTAAATTATTCAAAAAATAATTTTCTACTGTCGCAAATTTTAATTGCGCCAGGGATTGCCTTTTCTATAGTAAATTATTCAAAAAATAATTTTTTACTATCGCAAATTTTAATTGCGCCAGTGATTGCCTTTTCTACAGTAAATTATTCAAAAAATAATTTTTTACTGTCGCAAATTTTAATTGCGCCAGGGATTGCCTTTTCTATAGTAAATTATTCAAAAAATAATTTTTTACTGTCGCAAATTTTAAATATCGCAGGGATTGCCTTTTCGATAGTAAATTATTCAAAAAATAATTTTCAACTGTCGCAAATTTTAATTACGCCAGGGATTGCCTTTTCTATAGTAAATTATTCAAAAAATAATTTTTTACTGTCGCAAATTTTAAGTGCGCCAGGGATTGCCTTTTCTATAGTAAATTATTCAAAAAATAATTTTCTACTGTCGCAAATTTTAATTGCGCCAGGGATTGCCTTTTCTATAGTAAATTATTCAAAAAATAATTTTCTACTGTGGCAAATTTTAATTACGCCAGGGATTGCCTTTTCTATAGTAAATTATTCAAAAAATAATTTTCTACTGTCGCAAATTTTAATTACGCCAGGGATTGCCTTTTCTATAGTAAATTATTCAAAAAATAATTTTCTACTGTCGCAAATTTTAATTACGCCAGGGATTGCCTTTTCTATAGTAAACTTTTCAAAAAATAATTTTCAACTGTCGCAAATTTTAATTACGCCAGGGATTGCCTATTCTATAGTAAATTATTCAAAAAATAATTTTCAACTGTCGTAAATTTTAAGTGCGCCAGGGATTGCCTTTTCTATAGTAAATTATTCAAAAAATAATTTTTTTATTGTCGCAAATTTTAAGTGCCCCAGGGATTGCCTTTTCTATAGTAAATTATTCAAAAAATAATTTTTTACTCTCGCAAATTTCAATTTCGCCAGATAAATTTTTCACAAATTAATTTTTTACTGTCGCAAATTTTAAATACGCCAGGGATTGCCTTTTCTATAGTAAATTATTCAAAAAATAATTTTCTACTGTCGCAAATTTTAATTACGCCAGGGATTGCCTTTTCTATAGTAAATTATTCAAAAAATAATTTTCTACTGTCGCAAATTTTAATTACGCCAGGGATTGCCTTTTCTATAGTAAACTTTTCAAAAAATAATTTTCTACTGTCGCAAATTTTAAATATCCCAGGGATTGCCTATTCTATAGTAAATTATTCAAAAAATAATTTTCAACTGTCGTAAATTTTAAGTGCGCCAGGGATTGCCTTTTCTATAGTAAATTATTCAAAAAATAATTTTCTACTGTCGCAAATTTTAATTACGCCAGGGATTGCCTTTTCTATAGTAAATTATTCAAAAAATAATTTTCTACTGTCGCAAATTTTAATTACGCCAGGGATTGCCTATTCTATAGTAAATTATTCAAAAAATAATTTTCTACTGTCGCAAATTTTAATTACGCCAGGGATTGCCTTTTCTATAGTAAACTTTTCAAAAAATAATTTTCAACTGTCGCAAATTTTAATTACGCCAGGGATTGCCTTTTCTATAGTAAATTATTCAAAAAATTATTTTCAACTGTCGCAAATTTTAAGTGCGCCAGGGATTGCCTTTTCTATAGTAAATTATTCAAAAAATAATTTTTTACTGTCGCAAATTTTAAGTGCCCCAGGGATTGCCTTTTCTATAGTAAATTATTCAAAAAATAATTTTTTACTCTCGCAAATTTCAATTTCGCCAGGTAAATTTTTCACAAATTAATTTTTTACTGTCGCAAATTTTAAATACGCCAGGGATTGCCTTTTCTATATTAAATTATTCAAAAAATAATTTTCTACTGTCGCAAATTTTAATTACGCCAGGGATTGCCTTCTCTATAGTAAATTATTCAAAAAATAATTTTCTACTGTCGCAAATTTTAATTACGCCAGGGATTGCCTTTTCTATAGTAAACTTTTCAAAAAATAATTTTCTACTGTCGCAAATTTTAAATATCCCAGGGATTGCCTTTTCTATAGTAAATTATTCAAAAAATAATTTTCAACTGTCGCAAATTTTAATTACGCCAGGGATTGCCTTTTCTATAGTAAATTATTCAAAAAATAATTTTTTACTATCGCAAGTTTTAACTGCGCCAGGGATTGCCTTTTCTACAGTAAATTATTCAAAAAATAATTTTATACTGTCGCAAATTTTAAATATCCCAGGGATTGCCTTTTCTATAGTAAATTATTCAAAAAATAATTTTTTACTGTCGCAAATTTTAAGTGCGCCAGGGATTGCCTTTTCTATAGTAAATTATTCAAAAAATAATTTTTTACTGTCGCAAATTTTAAGTGCCCCAGGGTTTGCCTTTTCTATAGTAAATTATTCAAAAAATAATTTTTTACTCTCGCAAATTTCAATTTCGCCAGGTAATTTTTTCACAAATTAATTTTTTACTGTCGCAAATTTTAAATACGCCAGGGATTGCCTTTTCTATAGTAAATTATTCAAAAAATAATTTTTTACTGTCGCAAATTTCAAATCCGCCAGGGATTGCCTTTTCCATAGTAAATTATTCAAAAAATAATTTTTTACTGTCGCAAATTTTAACTGCGCCAGGGATTGCCTTTTCTATAGTAAATTATTCAAAAAATAATTTTCAACTGTCGCAAATTTTAGTTACGCCAGGGATTGCCTTTTCTATAGTAAATTATTCAAAAAATAATTTTCTACTGTCGCAAATTTTATTTACGCCAGGGATTGCCTTTTCTATAGTAAATTATTCAAAAAATAATTTTCTACTGTCGCAAATTTTAATTACGCCAGGGATTGCCTTTTCTATAGTAAACTTTTCAAAAAATAATTTTCAACTGTCGCAAATTTTAATTACGCCAGTGATTGCCTTTTCTATAGTAAATTATTCAAAAAATTATTTTCAACTGTCGCAAATTTTAAGTGCGCCAGGGATTGCCTTTTCTTTAGTAAATTATTCAAAAAATAATTTTTTACTGTCGCAAATTTTAAATATCCCAGGGATTGCCTTTTCGATAGTAAATTATTCAAAAAATAATTTTCAACTGTCGCAAATTTTAATTACGCCAGGGATTGCCTTTTCTATAGTAAATTATTCAAAAAATAATTTTTTACTGTCGCAAATTTTAAGTGCGCCAGGGATTGCCTTTTCTATAGTAAATTATTCAAAAAATAATTTTCTACTGTCGCAAATTTTAATTGCGCCAGGGATTGCCTTTTCTATAGTAAATTATTCAAAAAATAATTTTCTACTGTGGCAAATTTTAATTACGCCAGGGATTGCCTTTTCTATAGTAAATTATTCAAAAAATAATTTTCTACTGTCGCAAATTTTAATTACGCCAGGGATTGCCTTTTCTATAGTAAATTATTCAAAAAATAATTTTCTACTGTCGCAAATTTTAATTACGCCAGGGATTGCCTTTTCTATAGTAAACTTTTCAAAAAATAATTTTCAACTGTCGCAAATTTTAATTACGCCAGGGATTGCCTATTCTATAGTAAATTATTCAAAAAATAATTTTCAACTGTCGTAAATTTTAAGTGCGCCAGGGATTGCCTTTTCTATAGTAAATTATTCAAAAAATAATTTTTTACTGTCGCAAATTTTAAGTGCCCCAGGGATTGCCTTTTCTATAGTAAATTATTCAAAAAATAATTTTTTACTCTCGCAAATTTCAATTTCGCCAGGTAAATTTTTCACAAATTAATTTTTTACTGTCGCAAATTTTAAATACGCCAGGGATTGCCTTTTCTATAGTAAATTATTCAAAAAATAATTTTCTACTGTCGCAAATTTTAATTACGCCAGGGATTGACTTTTCTATAGTAAATTATTCAAAAAATAATTTTCTACTGTCGCAAATTTTAATTACGCCAGGGATTGCCTTTTCTATAGTAAACTTTTCAAAAAATAATTTTCTACTGTCGCAAATTTTAAATATCCCAGGGATTGCCTATTCTATAGTAAATTATTCAAAAAATAATTTTCAACTGTCGTAAATTTTAAGTGCGCCAGGGATTGCCTTTTCTATAGTAAATTATTCAAAAAATAATTTTCTACTGTCGCAAATTTTAATTACGCCAGGGATTGCCTTTTCTATAGTAAACTTTTCAAAAAATAATTTTCAACTGTCGCAAATTTTAATTACGCCAGGGATTGCCTATTCTATAGTAAATTATTCAAAAAATAATTTTCAACTTTCGTAAATTTTAAGTGCGCCAGGGATTGCCTTTTCTATAGTAAATTATTCAAAAAATAATTTTTTACTGTCGCAAATTTTAAATACGCCAGGGATTGCCTTTTCTATAGTAAATTATTCAAAAAATAATTTTCTACTGTCGCAAATTTTAATTACGCCAGGGATTGCCTATTCTATAGTAAATTATTCAAAAAATAATTTTCTACTGTCGCAAATTTTAATTACGCCAGGGATTGCCTTTTCTATAGTAAACTTTTCAAAAAATAATTTTCAACTGTCGCAAATTTTAATTACGCCAGGGATTGCCTTTTCTATAGTAAATTATTCAAAAAATTATTTTCAACTGTCGCAAATTTTAAGTGCGCCAGGGATTGCCTTTTCTATAGTAAATTATTCAAAAAATAATTTTTTACTGTCGCAAATTTTAAGTGCCCCAGGGATTGCCTTTTCTATAGTAAATTATTCAAAAAATAATTTTTTACTCTCGCAAATTTCAATTTCGCCAGGTAAATTTTTCACAAATTAATTTTTTACTGTCGCAAATTTTAAATACGCCAGGGATTGCCTTTTCTATATTAAATTATTCAAAAAATAATTTTCTACTGTCGCAAATTTTAATTACGCCAGGGATTGCCTTCTCTATAGTAAATTATTCAAAAAATAATTTTCTACTGTCGCAAATTTTAATTACGCCAGGGATTGCCTTTTCTATAGTAAACTTTTCAAAAAATAATTTTCTACTGTCGCAAATTTTAAATATCCCAGGGATTGCCTTTTCTATAGTAAATTATTCAAAAAATAATTTTCAACTGTCGCAAATTTTAATTACGCCAGGGATTGCCTTTTCTATAGTAAATTATTCAAAAAATAATTTTTTACTATCGCAAGTTTTAACTGCGCCAGGGATTGCCTTTTCTACAGTAAATTATTCAAAAAATAATTTTATACTGTCGCAAATTTTAAATATCCCAGGGATTGCCTTTTCTATAGTAAATTATTCAAAAAATAATTTTTTACTGTCGCAAATTTTAAGTGCGCCAGGGATTGCCTTTTCTATAGTAAATTATTCAAAAAATAATTTTTTACTGTCGCAAATTTTAACTGCCCCAGGGTTTGCCTTTTCTATAGTAAATTATTCAAAAAATAATTTTTTACTCTCGCAAATTTCAATTTCGCCAGGTAATTTTTTCACAAATTAATTTTTTACTGTCGCAAATTTTAAATACGCCAGGGATTGCCTTTTCTATAGTAAATTATTCAAAAAATAATTTTTTACTGTCGCAAATTTCAAATCCGCCAGGGATTGCCTTTTCCATAGTAAATTATTCAAAAAATAATTTTTTACTGTCGCAAATTTTAACTGCGCCAGGGATTGCCTTTTCTATAGTAAATTATTCAAAAAATAATTTTCAACTGTCGCAAATTTTAGTTACGCCAGGGATTGCCTTTTCTATAGTAAATTATTCAAAAAATAATTTTCTACTGTCGCAAATTTTAATTACGCCAGGGATTGCCTTTTCTATAGTAAATTATTCAAAAAATAATTTTCTACTGTCGCAAATTTTAATTACGCCAGGGATTGCCTTTTCTATAGTAAACTTTTCAAAAAATAATTTTCAACTGTCGCAAATTTTAATTACGCCAGGGATTGCCTTTTCTATAGTAAATTATTCAAAAAATTATTTTCAACTGTCGCAAATTTTAAGTGCGCCAGGGATTGCCTTTTCTTTAGTAAATTATTCAAAAAATAATTTTTTACTGTCGCAAATTTTAAGTGCCCCAGGGATTGCCTTTTCTATAGTAAATTATTCAAAAAATAATTTTTGCTCTCGCAAATTTCAATTTCGCCAGGTAAATTTTTCACAAATTAATTTTTTACTGTCGCAAATTTTAAATACGCCAGGGATTGCCTTTTCTATAGTAAATTATTCAAAAAATAATTTTCTACTTTCGCAAATTTTAATTACGCCAGGGATTGCCTATTCTATAGTAAATTATTCAAAAAAATAATTTTCTACTGTCGCAAATTTTAATTACGCCAGGGATTGCATTTTCTATAGTAAACTTTTCAAAAAATAATTTTCTACTGTCGCAAATTTTAAATATACCAGGGATTGCCTTTTCTATAGTAAATTATTCAAAAAATAATTTTCAACTGTCGCAAATTTTAATTACGCCAGGGATTGCCTTTTCTATAGTAAATTATTCAAAAAATAATTTTTTACTATCGCAAGTTTTAACTGCGCCAGGGATTGCCTTTCTACAGTAAATTATTCAAAAAATAATTTTATACTGTCGCAAATTTTAAATATCCCAGGGATTACCTTTTCTATAGTAAATTATTCAAAAAATAATTTTTTACTGTCGCAAATTTTAAGTGCGCCAGGGATTGCCTTTTCTATAGTAAATTATTCAAAAAATAATTTTTTTACTGTCGCAAATTTTAAGTGCCCCAGGGATTGCCTTTTCTATAGTAAATTATTCAAAAAATAATTTTTTACTCTCGCAAATTTCATTTTCGCCAGGTAAATTTTTCACAAATTAATTTTTTACTGTCGCAAATTTTAAATACGCCAGGGATTGCCTTTTCTATAGTAAATTATTCAAAAAATAATTTTTTACTGTCGCAAATTTCAAATCCGCCAGGGATTGCCTTTTCCATAGTAAATTATTCAAAAACTAATTTTTTACTGTCGCAAATTTTAATTGCGCCAGGGATTGCCTTTTCTATAGTAAATTATTCAAAAAATAATTTTTTACTGTCGCAAATTTTAAATATCCCAGGGATTGCCTTTTCTATAGTAAATTATTCAAAAAATAATTTTCAACTGTCGCAAATTTTAATTACGCCAGGGATTGTGTTTTCTATAGTAAATTATTCAAAAAATAATTTTTTACTGTCGCAAATTTTAAGTGCGCCAGGGATTGCCTTTTCTATAGTAAATTATTCAAAAAATAATTTTCTACTGTCGCAAATTTTAATTGCGCCAGGGATTGCCTTTTCTATAGTAAATTATTCAAAAAATAATTTTCTACTGTCGCAAATTTTAATTACGCCAGGGATTGCCTTTTCTATAGTAAATTATTCAAAAAATAATTTTCTACTGTCGCAAATTTTAATTACGCCAGGGATTGCCTTTTCTATAGTAAATTATTCAAAAAATAATTTTCTACTGTCGCAAATTTTAATTACGCCAGGGATTGCCTTTTCTATAGTAAACTTTTCAAAAAATAATTTTCAACTGTCGCAAATTTTAATTACGCCAGGATTGCCTATTCTATAGTAAATTATTCAAAAAATAATTTTCAACTGTCGCAAATTTTAAGTGCGCCAGGGATTGCCTTTTCTATAGTAAATTATTCAAAAAGTAATTTTTTACTGTCGCAAATTTTAAGTGCCCCAGGGATTGCCTTTTTCTATAGTAAATTATTCCAAAAAATAATTTTTTACTCTCGCAAATTTCAATTTCACCAGGTAAATTTTTCACAAATTAATCTTTTACTGTCGCAAATTTTAAATACGCCAGGGATTGCCTTTTCTATAGTAAATTATTCAAAAAATAATTTTCTACTCTCGCAAATTTTAATTACGCCAGGGATTGCCTTTTCTATAGTAAATTATTCAAAAAATAATTTTCTACTGTCGCAAATTTTTAATAACGCCAGGGATTGACTTTTCTATAGTAAACTTTTCAAAAAATAATTTTCTACTGTCGCAAATTTTAAATATCCCAGGGATTGCCTTTTCTATAGTAAATTATTCAAAAAATAATTTTCAACTGTCGCAAATTTTAATTACGCCAGGGATTGCCTTTTCTATAGTAAATTATTCAAAAAATAATTTTTTACTATCGCAAGTTTTAACTGCGCCAGGGATTGCCTTTTCTACAGTAAATTATTCAAAAAATAATTTTATACTGTCGCAAATTTTAAATATCCCAGGGATTGGCCTTTTCTATAGTAAATTATTCAAAAAATAATTTTCAACTGTCGCAAATTTTAATTACGCCAGGGATTGCCCTTTTCTATAGTAAATTATTCAAAATATAATTTTTTACTGTCGCAAATTTTAAGTGCGCCAGGTATTGCCTTTTCTATAGTAAATTATTCAAAAAATAATTTTCTACTGTCGCAAATTTTAATTGCGCCAGGGATTGCCTTTTCTATAGTAAATTATTCAAAAAATAATTTTCTACTGTCGCAAATTTTAATTTCGCCAGGGATTGCCTTTTCTATAGTAAATTATTCAAAAAATAATTTTCTACTGTCGCAAATTTTAATTACGCCAGGGATTGCCTTTTCTATAGTAAATTATTCAAAAAATAATTTTCTACTGTCGCAAATTTTAATTACGCCAGGGATTGCCTTTTCTATAGTAAATTATTCAAAAAATAATTTTCTACTGTCGCAAATTTTAATTACGCCAGGAATTGCCTTTTCTATAGTAAACTTTTCAAAAAATAATTTTCAACTGTCGCAAATTTTAATTACGCCAGGGATTGCCTTTTCTATAGTAAATTATTCAAAAAATTATTTTCAACTGTCGCAAATTTTAAGTGCGCCAGGGATTGCCTTTTCTATAGTAAATTATTCAAAAAATAATTTTTTTACTGTCGCAAACTTTAAGTGCCCCAGGGGATTGCCTATTCTATAGTAAATTATTCAAAAAATAATTTTTTACTCTCGCAAATTTCAATTTCGCCAGGTAAATTTTTTCACAAATTAATTTTTTTACTGTAGCAAATTTTAAATACGCCAGGGATTGCCTTTTCTATAGTAAATTATTCAAAAAAATAATTTTTTACTGTCGCAAATTTCAAATCCGCCAGGGATTGCCTTCTCTATAGTAAATTATTCAAAAAATAATTTTCTATTGTCGCAAATTTTAATTACGCCAGCGATTGCCTTTTCTATAGTAAACTTTTCAAAAAATAATTTTCTACTGTCGCAAATTTTAAATATCCCAGGGATTGCCTTTTCTATAGTAAATTATTCAAAAAATAATTTTCAACTGTCGCAAATTTTAATTACGCCAGGGATTGCCTTTTCTATAGTAAATTATTCAAAAAAATAATTTTTTACTATCGCAAGTTTTAACTGCGCCAGGGATTGCCTTTTCTACAGTAAATTATTCAAAAAATAATTTTATACTCTCGCAAATTTTAAATATCCCAGGGATTGCCTTTTCTATAGTAAATTATTCAAAAAATAATTTTTTACTGTCGCAAATTTTAAGTGCGCCAGGGATTGCCTTTTCTATAGTAAATTATTCAAAAAATAATTTTTTACTGTCGCAAATTTTAAGTGCCCCAGGGATTGCCTTTTCTATAGTAAATTATTCAAAAAATAATTTTTTGCTCTCGCAAATTTCAATTTCGCCAGGTAATTTTTTCACAAATTAATTTTTTACTGTCGCAAATTTTAAATACGCCAGGGATTGCCTTTTCTATAGTAAATTATTCAAAAAATAATTTTTTACTGTCGCAAATTTCAAATCCGCCAGGGATTGCCTTTTCCATAGTAAATTATTCAAAAAATAATTTTTTTACTGTCGCAAATTTTAATTGCGCCAGGGATTGCCTTTTCTATAGTAAATTATTCAAAAAATAATTTTCAACTGTCGCAAATTTTAGTTACGCCAGGGATTGCCTTTTCTATAGTATATTATTCAAAAAATAATTTTATACTGTCGCAAATTTTAATTACGCCAGGGATTGCCTTTTCTATAGTAAATTATTCAAAAAATAATTTTCTACTGTCGCAAATTTTAATTGCGCCAGGGATTGCCTTGTCTATAGTAAATTATTCAAAAAATAATTTTTTACTATCGCAAATTTTAATTGCGCCAGGGATTGCCTTTTTCTACAGTAAATTATTCAAAAAATAATTTTTTTACTGTCGCAAATTTTAATTGCGCCAGGGATTGCCTTTTCTATAGTAAATTATTCAAAAAATAATTTTTTACTGTCGCAAATTTTAAATATCCCAGGGATTGCCTTTTCTATAGTAAATTATTCAAAAAATAATTTTTTTACTGTCGCAAATTTTAAGTGCCCCAGGGATTGCCTTTTCTATAGTAAATTATTCAAAAAATAATTTTTTACTCTCGCAAATTTCAATTTCGCCAGGTAAATTTTTCACAAATTAATTTTGTACTGTCGCAAATTTTAAATACGCCAGGGATTGCCTTTTCTATAGTAAATTTTTCAAAAAATAATTTTCTACTGTCGCAAATTTTAATTACGCCAGGGATTGCCTTTTCTATAGTAAATTATTCAAAAAATAATTTTCTACTGTCGCAAATTTTAATTACGCCAGGGATTGCCTTTTCTATAGTATAAACTTTTCAAAAAATAATTTTCTACTGTCGCAAATTTTAAATATCCCAGGGATTGCCTTTTCTATAGTAAATTATTCAAAAAATAATTTTCAACTGTCGCAAATTTTAAATACGCCAGGGATTGCCTTTTCTATAGTAAATTATTCAAAAAATAATTTTTTACTATCGCAAGTTTTAACTGCGCCAGGGATTGCCTTTTCTACAGTAAATTATTCAAAAAATAATTTTATACTGTCGCAAATTTTAAATATCCCAGGGATTGCCTTTTCTATAGTAAATTATTCAAAAAATAATTTTCAACTGTCGCAAATTTTAATTACGCCAGGGATTGCCTTTTCTATAGTAAATTATTCAAAATATAATTTTTTACTGTCGCAAATTTGAAATACGCCAGGGATTGCCTTTTCTATAGTAAACTTTTTCAAAAAATAATTTTCAACTGTCGCAAATTTTAATTACGCCAGGGATTGCCTTTTCTATAGTAAATTATTCAAAAAATTATTTTCAACTGTCGCAAATTTTAAGTGCGCCAGAGATTGCCTTTTCTATAGTAAATTATTCAAAAAATAATTTTTTACTGTCGCAAATTTTAAGTGCTGCAGGGATTGCCTTTTCTATAGTAAATTATTCAAAAAATAATTTTTTACTCTCGCAAATTTCAATTTCGCCAGGTAAATTTTTCACAAATTAATTTTTTACTGTCGCAAATTTTAAATACGCCAGGGATTGCCTTTTCTATAGTAAATTATTCAAAAAATAATTTTCTACTGTCGCAAATTTTAATTACGCCAGGGATTGCCTTCTCTATAGTAAATTATTCAAAAAATAATTTTCTACTGTCGCAAATTTTAATTACGCCAGGGATTGCCTTTTCTATAGTAAACTTTTCAAAAAATAATTTTCTACTGTCGCAAAATTTTAAATATCCCAGGGATTGCCTTTTCTATAGTAAATTATTCAAAAAATAATTTTCAACTGTCTCAAATTTTAATTACGCCAGGGATTGCCTTTTCTATAGTAAATTATTCAAAAAATAATTTTTTACTATCGCAAGTTTTAACTGCGCCAGGGATTGCCTTTTCTACAGTAAATTATTCAAAAAATAATTTTATACTGTCGCAAATTTTAAATATCCCAGGGATTGCCTTTTCTATAGTAAATTATTCAAAAAATAATTTTTTACTGTCGCAAATTTTAAGTGCGCCAGGGATTGCCTTTTCTATAGTAAATTATTCAAAAAATAATTTTTTACTGTCGCAAATTTTAAGTGCCCCAGGGAATGCATTTTCTATAGTAAATTATTCAAAAAATAATTTTTTACTCTCGCAAAT